>JAQFZQ010001090.1:0-22538 GCA_034696005.1 Glomeris marginata
AGGTGACAATAGAGAGGGGACGATAATTACTTTAATCCTAAACTGTCCGAGTTCGCTCATTTCGCGTTGCTTGTATACTATCGAATTAGACTGAAAAAAAATATTGCACATTTTTAAAACCAAAATCACTCCCGCAAAGGAACATTAAAGTACTGAAGGTATAGTGCATCACTGCAAACATAGGACGCTATGTGGCAAAGTGATATTGCAGGGGCAGCAACCGAAAAAGCTGTGGGAACGGTTTTCATTTTGAATGATGCAACATCATGCGGTTATCTTAAGTTTTTGCTATAGGGCCAGTTCTTCGCGGCCGTTTAAATGTGTGCCCATGCATTGAATGTAATGAGGCATGTGGCCTATCCAAGTGAGGTAACTGTACCACACGGCGTGTTTTGGGATATTTAGAATTCATGAACGTAGCTGTTTGTTGTGACTGAAATAATTCCATGAAAGCGTAAAATGTCAATCCGCCATTGTGCATGCAGGTTGACTACATGCGTTCAAGATTGAGACCAGCGTGAAAGGAACATCATGCATTAAAAACATTGAAACGACCGTGAAGAACAGGCCCTATAGCAAAAACTTAAGATAACCACATGATGTTGCATCATTCAAAATGAAAACCGTTCCCACAGCTTTTTCGGTTGCTGCCCCTGCAATATCACTTTGCCACATAGCGTCCTATGTTTGCTGTGATGCACTAAACTTACAGTACTTTAATGTTCCTTTGCGGGAGTGATTTTGGTTTTGAAAATGTGCAATATTTTTTTTCAGTCTAATTCGATAGTAGGCTTCAACTTTCCAATTGGAATTACTTGTCTATCATTAGCGGTTTAAAAGATAGCATTGCAATAACCTTGATACTGTCACTCAAGGTCATGTCAAATACCATTTTTGGAATCGGCATAGGGCACTTCCTATTCACTCCCGTTACCATTACTTATTTATCTTTCACCGTTACAAAGTTACTAGGCGAAAGCGCCCGAAGCGGACCACCCTGTAGATATATTTGGTTTTAAATATGAGAAAATAATGAAAGTTCATCAATATAATCCTCTACTCAGCGCGCACACCTTGCATCTGAGGACACGCAATGTATTAAGAAAAAAGTCTTACATCTGCGGGCCCTACCTCCCATGAAAGTGTGTACAGAGAGTTCTGGAACACCCTGCGTATTGTTTAATAAGTTCTTTCACAGAACTTGTATCGCCAACATGTTTCAACCGCTATGCGCAGCCATTATGAGGGCACGTTCATAATTTCATTACAGCAGCAGACATTAAAACAGATTACAAATATTAATTTACAAAACTGGTATATAATAACAATTAATATAGTAATACAATTTCTGCCATACACAATGGCATTCACTCAGTACCTGAAATGCGTAATTTTTGCTTCGGCCCCGAGTTTCGTTTCCCTCTGCTCAATAATGTTATATTTAATTAAACATATATAACATACAAAACGTTTAAACTAATACTAGAACTTTTAAAACATTAAACGTTACTACTACATTGCCCCCTAATGAGAATAGTGGAGAAAGTGGTGAAGAGGGGAGGAAAGGTGAGAGGTGAGTGGATCTCGTTGGGATTCGTGAGTTGCACTGGATATGTGCACATTACAATACCGCACATGTTCATGTCCTGCAGCGAGTATGTAGGTGCACCAGAGATGTTATTAGACCTATCTCTATTATTACTGAAGCTCTCTTCTCAAAAGCCAACTCATATGTCGAGCATTTTTCACAAAAACACGTTCCGACAGTTCACTTCTGAGCTTCCGAGACTGCATAAATCTCTTTTTGCACTAAGTTACATATACATGCAGGACAATCACCAAAATTGAAGGTCGTTAGACAAAAACATGAAAAACCCGGTCAACAATTCCTCTGGTTTCATTCTATGAAACCCTGACATCAAAAATCCACAAACCAATCGGAAAATGTTGAATAAATATAGAATAAATAGAATAAATGGAATAAATCACACAGCACCATTGTCTCAACTTTTTTGTTGTAATGCCGTGCAGTCAACTCTTTTGTTCACTGTGCCATACATTGGCTTTCCATAGATTTAGCAACAAGCCAACGGATGTTCAATTTATGTCATCATTGCGCCATTTTATCCTCGCAATAATGTCAGCAACAAGCGTTTTTTAGACCTTGGGGGTAAACCAGCCATTTGATAAATACAAGTAAAACATGTAACATTATTTGAATCACTAATATATTATACTCTTGCTAATATTTCTTCAGAAATAGTAATAATTCCAGCACTTAAAAGATGATTATTATCAACCATGAGAGAGCTATAAAACGGTATATTGTTATAGTTCTTATTCAGAAGTTTCTAAATTATCACAAACCAAAAATGTATACTAGAAGGACGCGGTAACTAATATTTATCTGAATTTTTAGTTATATAAATGGTATACCGCACGAGGTTTTCCAAAAATGTCTTTTATAAGCTTATAAAATACAAAATTAATCAGTAATAAGAAACAATCTTCAAGAGTAGGAAATCTATAACTAAAGGAAAAATTGTGTGTCTGTTTGACCGGGATGCATTTCCACAGTTTTGGAGCTTTTCACTTGAAACTTTCACTACTGTGTCGGTTTGGGCATGGGACACCCAGTGCAGGGGGTTCACGTCCGCCATTGTCACCGCTACCATGGTGTCCACGGCCAAAAACGTGTCCCTGGAGGGTGCGTGACAATTGGGCGCTGCCGAACAGGCGCTGGAACTAACGGGCTTCGCTGAACAGGCGTGGATTCAACGCGCACTTCCCTTTATCAGTATTTCTTTACCTGGGCAAAGCTGGGTACCAATCAGAGATAACCAACCACCAGTATAAGCATTCTAAACTGATGATGGCACGCGGGTGCCGAAACTAGACGAATAAATCCCTTGGATACGAGTTGGGATTGAATATAATTTTTTCATTAATAACCTTCATAGAATATGCCCTGCAAACTTTGAATAAATGCTCTGTAAAACATGGGAAAAACTCAGGGAAATTATGGATTGGAAAGAACTAAAGAAATGAACAATATATACTCAGTGATTGTTGCAAGGTGTAAAATATATAATCTATTCAGGAATATATGGGGAAGGAAGTTTGAATTTATGAGATTGAATTGGGGATTTTTGGTGTGTGGCGGATGAGACTCGTGCTCCGCTTACAGAAGGAAGACGAATGGCGGGAGATGGACTTCCTGCCGAGCTATGGCAGACCATTGGTGGCAAAAAGTGTCAGCTTAAACAAGGAAAATTCCTAGGGATGCCAAAACGACGCCGACATTGAGTAAGTCACACGACGGGTCCATGTCGTTAGCGCCAAACAATACAAACAACAAACCTACCTCCGTGAACGATTACATCTCTTAAGCCCCTGATTAATGACCGACGCGCCACCTAGGGATCCCTTCAAACAACAAAATGCCCATTTGTCACGTTGTGAGGCCTCACGCACACACAAAAAGTCTCACTCATATGCATGTGTCATGAGCCAAACAAAAATTATTATTGTCATTGATAGAAAAAGTTGTCTGCGGACTGCAGGTTGACAACAACAACAAAAACCCAAACAAAAAAGATGGCCGCCGTCTGAGAAAAGTACATGCTGCAACGCATGAAAACGAGTGAAAATTGATTGAAATGCTTCGTTTAACTTAAGTGCTTGCTCAAAACAGGTCTGATTATAAAGCAGGTTCACTAACAAGGTAGTTTTGAGATTGGTTTACCCCGTTTTGACTGCATGTGAAGGTCTGTCCCAAAATCCTGATCAGTTTGTTATTTTGTTCCAGTAAAAAAACAAATAATAACAATAACAAGAAAGAAAATCAAATCAATTGCTAGAAGAAATTACCACACAGTAGAACCTCCTTAAACTAATACCCTATAAACTAATATCCTCTCTAAAATGATATTTTATGGTGGTCCCGACACAGGCCCCATGTTAGATCTAATAAACCTCCGTATTCTGATATTTAATATTTTTATTTGGCCCCAAAGCGTTTATAAACGCTATATTTTCAATTAACCTAAGAAACTATCAATTTTCTTCTGCACCATGTGCTTCGTTCTCTTCTAACTGATAATTTCCTTCATCTTCTGAACAGCATGCGTTAAAGACATGTCAGAATCGGTCTGTTGCATCCAGAACCTCTCGAGGGACTCCGCCATTTTGTAGGCATCAGCAGCTGGAACACTGGGATATCCTCACTGTCTATTTTATACTTGCACAGAGCAATGCGGACTTCATCTGACATTGTTGTGTGCTGCAATAATATAGCACTCTAGAAAGTTGCATATAAATATCCCAGCTGCAACTTTGTTGCATGATTACTGCATATGAAAATGTTTGCAGAAATACACTACATATAGAAGTCTTATCGCAAGGTTCCACTTTCAAACACTCTGCATAGAGTTAGACTATATGCAGAATGTAAGAAATTTCACAATCAGGGCTGCAATTAATTCTGCTGTAAAGAAATTATGCTCTATAGAATTAGGGAAGAAGCAGGTGGAGCTTTCATCGCAAGGCTTCATACACTCATGGTGCAGGTTTCACTGCAGTGTATTAGTGTTTGAAAAATATTATTCTGTTATCTGGTCATAAACCAATCGTCATAAAATGCTCATTAACCACCCCACTTCACTTTCGACATTCACAAAATCTAATTTCTATTCTGGAAACGTTAAGATTTTTGGCTTAGGTGGTCAGCCTATCATAAAGCGGTTTTTAATAGGGCTAGCTGATTTATTTCACATCTCATTCACGGCACACTGGTGTACCAGACAATTAGCTTGGCATTGTCGTCATAAACGGCAATGTTGACTATCAAAAACAGTCAAGAGGCGATTCCAAACTTAGATTGTCACCAGCAATAAAACGTTGCAGTTGAAGATTTAGAAAAATTCATTCTCTTCCTAATGCAACTTGCAAAAATTCACCTTGCTTTGCTTTTAGGATCGATGCCTTGGATAGAGCAAACTTAAGAGTTTAAGACCTCACCATGAACAATAAAGTTTATCTGCTGACAATCTTTAAGTCGAAATATAATGTCCTCTTGCACGCATGAAAGCAATTTCCAGTTTTTGTTTGTGTGCAAAAAAGTTTATGATCTCATATTGCTTAGCATTTTGCTATGAAGTTGTTATTAACATAAATGCTGTATAATATGCATTTAAACCTTATCTTTATGCCAACATCTCCATACAGAATCACTTAATAATAACCAAGCAAGTAAATGTTATAATCATGACATTGCAGTATAATGTCTTAATCACAGTTGAAAAAATTCAGTAACCTCATTAAAAACGTGTACAGTTTTACCTATAGCTGGCTAAAGTTAATCATTTCATGTTAAAATCCGACCGGTGGTTCTCGCATCTCAAATTCTGATGCAACTTGCTATAAAATGCATCTATTATCTGGTAAAAGCTTGATGGTTCTCAATCTCAGACAACTTTGAACCAAATATACCAGGTGAGTCCGAAGTCCGGTCCCCTAGCGTCCATAACACCATGCCGTTATAGCATTGCACTGACCTTGATAACACTGTCCAAGGTCACCAATGGGCACACCGTCAGATTGCCCCCAACCTGCTCAATACCTGTCATGTGTGTTTTCATTCCTCCAAGCTTACATAACCACCAGTACGAACTGGAATTTTGACTCACCTGGTATATCTTACAATACAGGTGCCTAAATGTCAGTAATATTAACTGTAACTAAGAGGGAACCACACACAAGTTGGAAAGTTATAATGTTATCTATACACATGGTATATTTTTCCCAGGGTACCCTGTAATTTGAGTCAGGATCTTCTCCAGGGCAGTTGGTCATTAGATCTAACAGAATTCATATATGCAAGGTTAGATCCATTATATAGGTGTTGGGAATTGAAGTGTGGGTCAGTTTTAAAATGTGCAAAATGCTGTTAAATTTAGATGATGTACGATGCCCTCCCACGCATCTGATGACCATGTGGTGGCCAAATTAAGAGGGTCTGGCCCGGATGCGGATGAACTTCAAGGCCTGCCATCGGCTTTGATATGGATGTCAGTCAGCAGCAGAGCGACCTTTGAAGGTGAGACGTGCCTTCAATGCCGATTTGGCACACTTGTTTTTCACTCTATAAGTATACAACATGCAGTGAATGCCTCCCACATGACTCCCACTGCACATACTATGGCACACCGCTCCTCCAAAAAAACACCAGAACAATACATATTCAATCGATTCATCTGAGCTACTTCTGTTTGATCGCCCACTAATCTTATTATATTCCATCGCAAGCTCTGCATGCTCAATTATCAAATCAAGAGAATGCAATTCCTGGGACCTATACCTTAGACTATATCCAGTATATCGAAAAAAAAACTATTTGTAAATAAATTATCACTATGCACCCTTTTGTAGAAATAACAGGATAAGCAGAAGTAACAAACTAAATCGTTTATAATACATTTCAACATGTTCCCTATAAACACTACTGCTTGCTTATAGTTACCCTGCCAGCTTGCGATGGGTTTTCTCCGGGTTCACCGGTTTCCCCCATCTTCTAATTAACTAGAATATCTTCATAGGGATTCGCAGTGGGTCATTGAAACTGTGCATTAAATATGCTTGCGTTGCAACCAATGCGTCTACGGACTGCGGGTTAGCACGCAAGATGAAGGAATACCTAGGTTAGGATGGGGCCCCTGGGTTAAGACACTATGGTTGCGTAAATGACCCGTTAGCAACTGGATTCAAGTATACTCTTATCTTCACTACTGCTTGCTTAAAAGCGTTATAGTTATGAATCTATTTTCAAAATACATCTGCATTTAAAGGTGAACTGACAGGGCGGTAAGTGAACTCTGAACTGTACCCTTTCTGGCCAATCATGGACAGACTAATTGGCCAGTAGTCCCAATTTACCCAATGGCAGTGTTGGTCATAGTCCACTTTTACCGCCCTGTCAGTTCACCTTTAAAGTTTTGTCGCGGAGTGTACGTAATCACGCTGTAGAAAATCTGAGGGAATGTGTACTCGGTACGTATGTCCATTGCGTGCATGAGTATTACAATACACATTTCTCACAGATGCAACATCTAATCATGATGGAATATCCATGGCTATTACTGCAAATTATCTGTAACTCGATCGCGTCATGTGACCGCGTTTTGGACAAGTTGCGCATGCGTGGGAGTGTTTTATGAACCGATTTAAACCAGGAAGATGAAGTATACACACAAGTGAGACGTGCTCCTATAGATGATATCAGAGCATTTACGGGCGTGTCAAACAATCAGATTCCATCATGTTGTAGGTCTATAAGTACACATGCCAGCAACGGCCATGCAGAAAACTTTCAGAATATGTATACATACACTCATGGTGAATAGAGGGAAAAAAGTTTTGGTTTCAGTCGTGAGTAACTTTGGTTGGTTGGTTCCACGCCAACAAATTGTCTTCCTTAATTGGTAACCGGAAAACATTTAGCTGCAGGCCAACATTTGACAAAAGTGGTTATAAAGTTTGGCAAACTTTCGGTGGAGTGGAGGAGGAATGTGCAACAACTTGCAATTTAGAGATTCACGAGTTGCCAAAACGCCCGCAATCGCGTGCGTGTCTTCGAGAAAATCGACAAAAATTACACCATGGGCTTGCCACTCTTCCATCCAAACTATCCATTCTTCTTGAAACCAGGAAAAAGCAAAAGCTTTCGTTTACTTTTTCAATATTCAAACATTAGTCATAATGTAATTTAGACTTTTGCGTGAATACGGCCAGCCTTCGTACAGCAATTTTCCTTTTTCTTCTATAATTGAATATATAGCAGTCTCGAAAAACGATTCAACTGCGTTCTGGTTGTTCACACAACAGATACATTCAATCTTCAACCAAAATCATGATTGTAAAAACCTGATGATGGCGATTTGACATATCCGAAACACTTGTCGTATCTTATGCAGAACCATTTGTGGGAAAAGAAATTATTCCTAATTAATTAACTATATGTTAACCCACACTATCAAACGAGCTACTTGAATGTTAGCAAATATACAGATTATTATAATTTATTAAAACCTGATTATAAGTTTAAATGGACTCCAATAAATATGGCTTCTCTGCAGCAGTTTCTGATTTGACAGGTTAAATGTATACAATTCTTTTGTCATGTATTTTGGTAACAAATTTGCGATAGTTAACCAGTAATTAAATACAAACTTCTCTTTGGTTCTTCTTTTAGTAGAAGAGAAACAAATTCAGTAAAACCTGTGCATGGTGGAATCTCACGGAACTGGAAAAACTTTCCAGCATAGACAGATTTTCCGGCATACAGAGGTTTTTAAAAACATTTATCATGCAGTCTATGATCCCCCCCCAAAAGAAACAATTCCAGCATAGACAGGTACACTGTTGTAATGACTTAAGTCATAGTGTACCATAGTATACCCAATGGTATACCAATGAATGTTTGTATATACCGATGCATAATATAAACTTTCAAAAATACCAAAAGTCTAAAAAGTTGTTTCGTATGATTAATAGCATATGAAATATGTGGACCTATTTTGTATATATTATGTCATCTAATAAGTGGGACTAGATTGACTGAGACCATAAGCTTGGGGACCACTGTGTAGCTTCAGTTGTGTATAGGGTAATTATGGAAATTAAATGTGCATATATGATTTTCAATTTTCCTTTGAATTAATTTGTTATTCCAAGAATTGCTATTCAGCAACATGCATAAAACATGGTGCATGGAGCATGAACTAGCTGGATTTGTGTAGTTTTGTGTGTATTACAGCGCCATCTGCTGTACGGAAAGTACAACTGCTAGTAGAACTACCAGCTATTAGATTAATGAACTAAAGAGTAGAAATTTATTACAAAATTTCCACTGAATAATGTTTTAGGTTTATTGATTTTGAATAATTTTTCAGTTTTAATCTAGTCTAGACATTATTGCCTGTTGTAAAAGAAATGTCATAGTTGGATGATTTTGCACGCCATCTGTTGATGATGCAGCGAACTCAATAAAAAACCTTAATTATACTTTACACTACACTATAGATAAAACTAAAACAAAATGAAAAATATGCTTATGTTTGTGTGTCTTTGTATATTTCAATCTTACTACCAATAGAAGAATATAGCATACTACTACAATGTTTTTGATTAAGAGTTCACTTACCCAATTAAAGGTAGACCTTGTTGGATTGAATACCATATCAATTCTAAGCATACATCTGCAAAATAAGAAAAACAACATAATTAATATTACAATTGCGTCAATTTAAAATGGAATACTATTTTAAATTTAAATTTATAAACATATATTATAAATTAGTCATCAATGACTACAGACCACAACATATTTCATTTCACAAATTATTTTGTTCCACATTGCATTTTATTTTTTGTGCATGCAATGATTAGGATAATATTATTCAGATTTCCTATAACCTTGTTGTGAGATAGTTGTAATATATTATAATGAAAATGTGCAAGCAATTCAACAACGTGTATGTCAGCAGGTTTATACATCATGGCAAGTTTACAGAACCTTGGTTGGTGCCGCGAAATGATTCTGATTTGCTGAATTCCTGCCGAGGAGGTGGAAGGATATTAACATGGAATTTTTACGATGTACACCTGTCACTGTACTACATAGTTGTTCTTGTTTGCTTTGTGAACACCGATGGAAATTTGAACATAGTACTAAGCAAAAATGCTCTCATTATTCTGCAGATGTATATGTGATTTCCAAATACACCTTGACTTGCACAACATGACTCTTATAATAAGCAACAGTATTACAACAGAAGGGTCAAAGAGCATTGTTACCACGAGTTTTTATATCACATAATTATAACCCATAATTGCAGGAAAATCTGAATGTCAATTATATTTGTAACATATAAATTATACAAATGGAATTAATAAATAGGCCTAATCTGTTGTATAATGCACAAATGAATATAAATCATATCATTACAGTACACAATAAATATATTTTCATCTGAGTGAATGCAGAGCTATGTATTAGGCTAATTGAAATGTATTGGAAAAATCTAAACAAATGCACAATATTTGTTGGAATATTTTTTGTAAGTAAAATTAGATAAAATAAATTAGCATAACAAACTATTACTTCTCAATTTCATACAGTTTCAATACAAAATGCAAGTTAAATAGTCATGATTATCATCTGTTGTCGAAAAATAATCAATTAAAGTTCCCTTACAGAAATATTAAGTACGCAGCAAATCTGCATGAGGCACACCTACACGAGGAAATTTATTTCAAGGTTTCCTTATACATATAATCCTTGCCAATATTCATGTTAAATGGACACTAAATAAGAGCTACTCTTGCTAAAAGTCTGTTACCTTACAAGAATAACCTTTCATGATCCTGGAGCTTTCTATAATTGAACTTCAACCTTGGCAAAAATCAAACCTAGCCTCGCTGAGCAGACCCAGCAATGAAAACATAAGCCCCGCCCACATTCTAACGTGCTGCCATCTACAGAGTTGTACCCGTGTTAACACTCAGAGTAGTGTGCGTCATAAACGTGCCATGCTGAATCTCAAATAGTATAACCAAGGTATAACCCCAATGCTGAATATTATAGAGAGTGAACCTCGCATATAAACACCTCCGATATTGTCATACATCGGCTATTGTCAACAAACTCCAAGGTCCCACCCACCATCAGAATTGGAATTTCAATACAAATTACTTTGTCAACTTGGATATAGGAAAACTTACGTTACTAGAAACTGATATTCCCCATAAAACTGGTTTTGTGACCACGGATACTGTCAACTGAAGGGTCAATCAATTGACAAATATCAGTGTAACAAAAGCACACAGTCAAAAATTATTAGCATTTGAAATAAACTAATTCCATCAACATAAACTTTGCCATCGTGTGTAATATGTAGTGCGCGGCAGAAAGACCTCCCGGATTTTGGAAGGCCGTAGCTAGGGGTGGGATTGGGGTACAGTAGTGGGGATTGTGTCGTTAGAGAGATGTGTTAATGCCGTTTTCAGTTCACATTATGGCTTGGAAGTGAAAGTATCGCGCTTTGAACTCATTCAAAATGGCAGTTCGCATATATACGATGCAGCGTGCCTTTTATATCCGCTTCTGGTCCTGTTGTAGTCCGTGGTTGGCCAGTAGATTTCATTTTTAATGCAGAACTTGTTTGTCTGACATTTGATAACCAATTTTGAATTTTTTTTTCAATCGGGAACAGGATCATGCGTTGACTGAGCGCGAAGCAGATGCAAAAGGCACTGCGTCATCAGCAAATCACCATTTTGAATTTAACAACTCAACAAGAAACGTGAAATGCTCTCCCGTCCAAGCCATATAGTGTGAACTGAAAACAGCATTAACACAGCTCTCTAACCACACAATCCCCAGTGCTGTACCCCCAAATTACCCCTAGCTACCGTCTTTCCAAATCGGGGAAGTCTTTCTGCCGCACCATGTATTTGCGATACAATCTATTAATTGTTACCTCTAATACAAGAAACTTTGTCATAAGAGTCATAAAAGTCTATTATAAGAGAGATTCTTCTTAAAGAAACTTCGGCTATTATAGGTAACCAAAACATTGTCCTTTCGAGCGCGGTTCACTGTATTTACAAAAATAATTGACTTGAACGTATTCCACTATAAGAGACTCCACTTAGAAGAGACATTCTTTCATGCTCACTTTGTGTTTGCTATAGTGAGAGTGCACAGTGTGTCAGTGTTTCCAAAACCTGCTTTCTCACAAGTCGAGTGGATATATGTAATTCAGCACGCATTGAATGCCAGCCAACGATTACAACACAATCATGGAAACTGGAGTTGGCACTTTTTGTTCCCCGAAATTTCCTTTTCAAAACTGAACAAGCTACACTTGGCAAATTATGTACATATACAGTTATATAACTGGGCTCATATATATCTCGTTAGTAAGCTCTGCGGGGTACTGTTGCCCAACTCGCACGCAAACAGCACTCAAAAGTTGGACACGTGACGTTGATATGTCGTTCCGTTGGGATATGCGAAACACCCATCCATATCCGTACCCATGTTACTTATTACTTGCCATTAATCATCAGGCACAGAGTCGTGCAACAGACACACGCACGAACACACATTCTGAACCTAGTACCTATACCTACTACACACGTGTGCATATCTTGCGGTTGGCCCTCTACAGGCACAACCAACAATTAATAGATACTTATCTATTGCCTCCTTCCAATGCATTATTTACCCCAACGTCGAACTTTGAGTGCTAATAACTTTTTTTTACTAATTTCCATAAGGAATTTTGTTCCAACACTATTGCTTTATTCATTGATTTACTGTGTGTAGGTTAAGTTTCAGTGTACCTTACAAAATTATGTCAGTTTAACTTTAAAGATCTTAAACATTCATATTAAAGGAGAATTGACATGGCAATTTTTTGGTCTCAGATCTCTACCAAACGTTGTGAATAAATTAAGACAAGCCTCCTAAACTGTCATGTGAAATTTGGCCCAAAACTGTTTGGAACATGTGGAGTAATTAGTGAGAGAAGTTGTCAAAATTTCAGATCATGAAATACTTATGACACACTGCTATTGGCTGAAATTGCTTTGATGTCATACGCAAATCGACTTCATTAGCTATAAAGCCACCTAGATCAACCACAGTCACCGCGGTTAGCCAATGGCATCCAGGCTAATGCTCCCCTCTTTCATTTTCAATATTTCATGAAATAATTTAAACAAAAAAATGTTTTAAGGGAACTCATAGTTTTAATTTAACGTTTCCTATCAACAGTTTTTATGGCATGGGACCTTATAAAACCGTGTTATAGTTCTCCTTTAACTCAGGTACACCTCTGGCAAAAAGTAGTGCCACGTTTTGCTATCCTGCAGCACACGATAAGCCACAATTGCACTACGTATGATACATTGTAGGCTAATGTACGTAAGTTACCGGCTTAACAAAGTGGTAAATTTAGAATAAACTTCAGTCACAATTTTAAAAATACATATAACAAATTAATTTTGTAATTATATTAAACAAGTCAGAAAACATAATAATAAAAATAAAGGCCCACATTAGAGATAGATATAAATACAAATGTTTTGTTTGTAATGCAGTTTGTTATTTTTATTATACAATACTTAATAAAGTAAATTGGCTATTTTACATCTTATTTGTTTGTAAATATGCATTGACATTTTTGTGTATGTATTTATTTAAATTTTTAGATGCAACATTACAAATATCCTAGTAGGACAAATCCAACTCATTTTCATAATGCCAGGTCATTTGCATTTCAATAAAGGACCAACCCATTCCTGCTTTATTATTGGCCAGAATGGAGGAGAAAGGGATATAGTGGGTGTTAACCTTCACCTGCATGCATGCTGTGGACGTTGAAGGATAACACTCTTGAGGATAATCTTACACTGATAATGACTATACAGTCAATGAATGAATTTATCTATAAAATGGCAACAATTACTCTAATTACACTGATTATTAAAGCAATATAGTTTTTCTTATGAAACCTTGTTCGTTAAACATCTATCTCAATTTTATATACATAGTATTTATCTTAAATTAGGTATACAGTGTTGGCCACTCCTTGCAGCTGCAAGTTTATTAACAAACTAATTAGGGAAAATTATTGTAAAAATATATATATATAATTATATCATAAGAAGTAATGCCCAATCCGCAAAAATAAGGCAGCCAATATTAGGACTGTTAATTCTTAAAAATTGCTTAAACCAAAAACAACTTCCCAATTGACAGTGACGTCACATCAGAGCGATCTTAATCGAGTTGAGCATGCAAAGCTTGCTCTGATATTGACGTCATCATCGCAGTCACCGTAGTGTTTAAGGTTACTTGCACCACCTGGTGACTAAATCATCAATTAATTCAAGCTAGACTTAGCACTTTCACAATCTGAAGATGAAAATACCACTGCAGGAGGGTTGCAAGATATTCCTCCAATTAATTCCTAAGAAACTACTCAGTGGAAAAATTTAAAACTTGAACCCACAATTAAGTATGGTCTAAACTGTTTGTTAACCATGTTTGGGCAAAATTCAAAATATTGAACATTAACTAGTCAGTTCTCCTTTAAGAACAATTTATATATTAACTTGTGCTAAAAGTGAAAATATTATTCAGAAAGCATTACACTTGTTTAAACAGCCTAATTGGTCTGAAATGATAAAGTTGTAATATCAATTGCTCTAAAAGAAATCTAAGTTTACAATGTTGTTTTACTTTTTTCCCTCCAAACACATATTATTTATTATTATTACAGACGTGTGTGTGTGTGCAACTCGTTGTATACTTGTATAAGCAGACAAGTTATATTGCCACCAGATTCCAGATTAGCACCACTGATATCAACTGTCTTAATATGGCAACACATAACAAACTTTAAAGCATATGTCCATATAGGTAACAACATTAATTCTTCGAACACGTGACCAACAGCAAAAACTTTTACTTATAAATCTTCAATTCTTGTTTTTATTGCTTCAATGAAGGACAAACTTACTCCACAATTTAATGCCCACACACATGCAACATAACTCATAATAACCTAAATGTTGGACAGACGTATAGTGTGCTGGAATAAGTTATTTCATTCAGTTGTAGTATACAATACCATAAACAAATTTAATTTCCCAACACATTCTGTTTTACAATGCATATATGGATATACAGGGTGGTCCCGCCAGAAGGGAGCACCTCGGATATTAAGGGAACAATGGGAAATTTGGAGAATGCGAATTGGTAATCATATATGAACTCGACTATGATGAATCCAATGACCAAGTTATCATTGACCTTGAATATTTATTTCAAGGTTATTGAAATTCTAACTTTCGAACCGTTACATTGAAGGGGTTAGTTCCAATTTGAAAGTTGGAGAGCAGGATGAGATTCAGAAGTGGTAGAAGTTTCGAAGAGATTCGATGTACGTACGATATTACAGCAATTTTCTAGTATTGAGCATGGCACGCGCATCACTGCAATCCATGGAGGACTAAGCAGAGAAGCCAAACCGGTGGGCCCTTCTGGCGGGACACCCTGTATACTATACAAATACAGTAAATAGCTACAAGTGTTCAGTATTTCCACAAGGGACAACATAGGTAAATTGAAAGCAATCTCATGTCCCATATGTCTACATTATTAATAATAACCAAGACAATTAAAATCTTTGTATATAGCCCTCTAGGTATTTAATATTGTCTTCCCAATTCTGAAACGCCCTGTATAATGATTAATCTCGCACGTCAAATTTTCATATTGAAATTCGTTTTAAGTTGGCACTGTGCACTATTATTATTATAATATGGGTTAGGTATACAGAAGAAAGTTTAATTTGACCTATAATATTTTGTGTAGGCTTATAGTATTATATTAACACATTTTCCATTTAAGGTAGTGCATATGAAGGGACGTCAGTGGCCACCAGGGGGCAGGGAACGACGTTGTACTCAGCAGTATAAAATATAATAACCGACACAAGCGCTTCATTAATTTTGTACCTGGAGTAATTAACCCTTAGTGACACGGACACAAGGTCTTAGCATTAGCGAACAGAGTTTCTCATTAAATAGGTTTGTTGCAAATAATAAGGCTCGGAATGAAATGTCAGAAGGTGAAGGTAATATATAGAAAATGAGAGTTTTTACAACACTTAGCCCTAACTTGCTCAATTGCTACGATTGCACAGCGGGGTGTAAAAAGGAAAAGTGTTTACGAGAGAGATGCAAAAACTTTGAAGCACTTGTGCAGAAAATAACTCTTTGTAGATGTGCTCCGATAAACATTTATCACTCTGGCCTTGGTGTCTTGAATAACAAACAGCTGGACAAACCCGAAAGGCTCGATATAGGAGTGTGAAACCTGCACGTCTAATCGCAAAATCGCTTTTCAAACTTTTTACATGCACCCAATAATTTTTTGTTTTCTTTCTATATATTCCAAACAAGCACCTAGTATATCTTACAAATCAAATTATATTTTTTTTTTCATACGGCTAAATGTTCAGCATTATACTTTATTATAGCCAAACTTGTCGTTATAGGAACGTACTGTTTGACCTGTCTATGGTGGAATATCACAATGGGCCAGACAATTTTTGTTTGGCATAATGAATTATATATTCAATATAAATGCACTGCGATTTAGGAAAATGGCGACTTTAACGAGTAGGTACTAAGTTTTTTGGATACTAAGTTTATATATAAATCAATCGACATGCGTACATGTTATATTTTATGTTTTAAATCATACCATCAAACGTTTGTTTCCACAGCAGCTACCATTCCCTGTGATATCGCTACCGTGGTATACCGCGGTATACCGTGCATGAATGAAGTGAAAAAGTTGTATTGGGTGAGGGGGAAGTCCGTTGGTACGAGCGCCGTTACTGAACTGACGAAAATACAAAATGGACGTGTGCTGTGCTCATGAAACCGGCACCGATTCGCGTTTTCGGATGGAAATACTGGCACATCTGGCATAGTAACCGACGAGAAAATGTCAATGGATTGAAGTTTTGGTCATGTACTGGTACGTAAACCGATTTTCAGCTGTCTCCGATGTCGGGAAGTTAGATTAAAATGCGGTGAAAGATGCCGGTAATTGGGACAATCAACAAAGCAAACAAACAAACACCATGCCAGTGCAGTGTATATAAACTTAGTAACAAGTGAAACTCCACAAATTCTAATAAGAACAACTTCTAAACGGAACTACTAAAAGGAACAACTTCTAAACAGAATAACTTTTAAGCGGAACGAGTGTTCGACAGGTCTGTAGATTCTAACTGAAATTGTAAGTTGTATAATGAGTTTCGTATTTCTATTTGATGTCGAAATATATACTATTAAATTTCAAGCGTAGGCAGCATCATTTATACCAGTTTATATGGTAAAGCCACCATTTTTCGCAGTTCACACATTGCCACCAGGTGTTGCTCACTTCTGTTCAGGCGAATAGTGAGGGCAAGCAGAGAAGATATTTGTAGGTCCGCCTTTATTATGGAGTCAAAATGGACCGAGCCCATGCAAGGAAAGGGGCGGAGGAGTTTCTATCCCTCAACTGTTGCACTTTGTGTTGGAAAGCAAGGTGGTGATGGCATCAGTATAAAATCCACCACCCCTTTATTTGGGCCTAGTCCATTTTGCACCCAAATGAGGGCGGAGCGCTACGAGTTTCTTCTCTCTTTGGCCTAACAATAGCTGAGGATCCAACTCTTACTTTCAATATACAATTGAAGGCAGCCACGAAAAGCGAATCATATGTGTATTGTGTTCATATTTACCTAATAAAATTTCCTACTGTAGGTACAACAAATAATTTGTAATTCAGAACTAAATTTTTTCCTCAGTTAGAACACCCGTTTATAAAAGTTAAACCTAAATTGGGTTCTAAAAACATTGCTCTATAACAAATTTAATAAAGCAATAATGGATTTCAAAATTTAAATACTTTAACCGACTGCTTTCATGCAGCTAAATTTTCTCGGTAAATTAATTTTAAACCTTTATCTGTGACTTTATTTTTGCGGTATGGCAGCATTATTACTACAGTATATACGTAACAATATATAGCTTATAGAAATTTCGCGGTGCATAAATTTTCGCGGAAAATTGAAGTTGCACGAATATCGTGAAAATAAAACCACCGTGAAATTAACCATTCACTTTCAAAGTATTTACAAAGCAATTTAATTAAATCATTATTTGGATCGAAGCAAAAAATCAAAAAAAATTGTGGGTGGATTCAACAGCTGCGAATCACTGAAATAAGTGAACTGAAACATCAGTGGCTGCTAATTTAAGGTTCATTGCTTTCAATTAACAACTTTTCAACATGTTGCATTGCTGCATGCATTTCATCTTGATTTCATAGAGGCAATTACAGAGTTGGTATTAGCGCAAGGAAAGCAACCGAATCTGACATCGTAATTAACAATATGTAGTATGATATAAAAAAATGATTCCCTGAAAATATTAATGAGCAAAGTTTGGTTGGATTTCGCAAAATCCATGAGACTTGCATCAAGCTAACATGAAAACGTCCAAAGCCGCTTTACATTAGTGACAGTTGAGGCCGTGTGAAATTATTTCCCACTGCAAATATATGATGATTCATCGCCAATCTGTCTATGACATAGCAAAAGCTCATTTTTAACGCGTGTGCCAGCCAGTGGTCACGTGGCCAATAAACGCACAAAAATGGCGCTTATGCCGACATTCCCAAAGCTAAACCGTAACATTACTTCAAAATCTCAAAGTCACGCTCCTTAATTATTTGATTGCTTTTTTATTTATTTATTACTATGTATATACCGTTGAAAAACACACTCTACATATATATTTTTTTTAAATTGAAATTGTCACAATAATTTAATTTGTTCCACAGAAACAAACCTTTGTTATGTGCAAAAGTTCTTTATGTGAATATGGAATATTTGTAGATCCCATTTTGACCGAAAAGGAATGTATAAAATTGAACACTGAAATTGTCCAAACATTTAAGGGGTTGGATATTTGTAGCTATAGCAGTGTTGTGGAGCAACATACACGAAGTCTTATCCGAATGAAACTTTATCGAGAATGCGTATAAACAAAAAACATTGATACATTTTAAATCCATGTGACTTTCTATGACATGTTTCAGAAATGGCAATTAGCTCTGCTTCAGTAGTGGATAATGCTACACAATTTTGTTTCCTGCCTGCCCAGCTGATGGTGCTCCCTTTAAATGCGAACATATAACCACTGTTTGATTTGCGGTCCATCACACTTCCACCCCAATCAGCATATCCCTCGAGCTCTGTAGCCGCATTTATTTTTCCAAGTACAATTTTCAGTTTACTGGAACCCTTCAAGTATCGAAATACAATCTTGACATCTACCCAATCTGTTTGGCTTGGGCTGGAGACTTTTCTGCGCCCAATATGGATACGCTTGCCGCAATGTCTACTATACGATCATGACGAGTAACATATATAGTCAATAATGGTTATTGATCCACAGAACATGGTAAAAGATTGTAAAAATGATTGAGCTTGAATGTTTAAATGTGATTGTAGCTTATAGGTATCTGTATACTATCCTACATAAATTTTAGTGAGTGCCGCTTTATAGAATGATACGAGAAGCAAGTTGCAAGACGCAGGAATGTGAATTAACACTGGCAGACATGTTGCATGCCTCCTGCATGCATGCATGCTGCGCATACCTCACAGAAAATTTATTCAGCTGCATAAGTCCTCATGCATATTTCATTGCAGGACTGCAGCTAGTCTACTACAATTTGCAGGATTGCAGCAATTCTACAGTTTGCAGGATTGCAGCAATTCTACAGTTTGCAGGATTGCAGCAATTCTACAGTTTGCAGGATTGCAGCAATTGTCATGCAGGATTGCAGCAATTCTCATGCTGGATTTCAGCAATTATCATGCAGTACTGCAGCAAGTCTACTACAATTTGCAGGATTACAGCAAATGTACTATAGTTTGCAGTATTGCAGCAAGTCTATTACACTTTACGGGATTGTGACAGCTACATGTCAAGTGTTTGATATAGTTGTGGGTGGAACACATCAGCAGGTCTGCACGTGACTCTATAACTTCTGCAAGGGTATTTACACCAATTTATACCACTGCATAATTGCAGTATGAGAGGACTGCACATACGTGAAGCTTCATACAAACACATGCGGCACGCGTGCATGTGATTGGCCAAAATTAGGGAGTGAACTGAGAGGCCTATGGTAACAATTCGTTATGCGGGTGCATGGTTATGCAGGGGATCCACTATACTGCCTTTGATCCAACCAAGCAAAAGGTGGCCCACATTTTTTGGAGTCACCATGATGCCGCACCTTGCTTGCGACGATTGTGTGAAACACTTTGACAGATTAATGGATGCATTTGGGAGTGGAGTTCATTGAGGTAAGGAGAGGGAAAAAAGTTGACCTCTCGGTCTGTATATCAATTGGAGGGGTTAGAGTGTCTTTCAGACCCCTCCTTCATTCATTCAATCACAAGCGAAACTCCTTTATCATAAACGCCTCCCTTGGCCGCTAGAGGACGCCCAGCCAATCAACAGCACAAAAGGAAAACACAAAATGTGACGTCATTCAGACTAATCCAAACAGCCAATGACACTTGAGTTAACGTCTTTTTTATTATCGTATCTTTATGCTAATAATAGTAGTAACAGTTATGCACTTGGATATATTTTGCTTGCATAGCATTAGTGTCAGTTAAACGTGTTTCATTGTAATTTATAGTTAGCAGTTTCTGTATGCCATGATATGGAAATGTGTTATACAAGATTGTACATACACAGCTACATTTAACAAATACTATCTTTTGAATGTCACTTTGGACAATTGAGTTGAACTTGGTTATAACCAAGAGTTTAAATGAATCTTTATGGCAAATAACCTTATTTAAGTCTTTGCGTAACTACTTTGATTTGGAGAATTAAATTTAATATGCTGAAATTAATATATGACTTATGCTTGAACAACACGAATATTACAGTGTTTGAAATAATACTTTTAATTTTAATGAGGGTGAATATGAGTGTGACATGTTTCTTCAACTGTTAAAGTATACTTTGTTAGCTATTTATTTGGTTCTGCACGATTTTGCATAACACAATGTCTTTATTGTGTTAAAGGCGAACTGACACGGTTTTGGAACATACCCTGAACAGTTTACTGTCATGCAGATGTAATCGCAAAAACATGATTGGTGCGAACGAAAGTTTTGTCAAAATTATTTAAAAAGTTACAACTATAGTTAGAGATGTGAAGCCACAATGTCACATGCAGAAGTGTGATGTCACGGCGCTGGTGGCATAATGTCCTGTGGTGAAATAGCGCCAGCAAATCGCGCAGATCGCCGCCGATCGGAATCGAGCGTTGTAATGCCTTAGCCAATAGCAGCGTTTATAAATTTTGATAAGATTGGAACTCCTTGATTGGGACTTGAGTCCCGGAATGAATATTTTCTCATCATCATATTAATTAAACGGTACAGTAAAAATATCTGAAATTCACAGCTAATGTTAAAAATGCGTGTCTAACGCGTCAGCCAACAAATGAGTCAAATCGGTGAGGTCGAATATTACCGTGTCAGTTCACCTTTAAAGCATCTGCTCAGAGGAAAATATGAGGTCTTCAATTCACTGAAGTAAAGTAATCACTCCTCAACTCATACGAATAGAAACAGCACCAATTTTTAATGAAGTGCCGACATGTTTCGGACGCATTCACGCGGCCATCTTCAGGGCAAATACAACTGTGTGGCGATGGACAATATTCAACTAATTAAATTAAACAATAACAATCATATAAAAAGATGTAAAAGAATAATACCAGAAGGGGAATACTTTATTAAAAATTGGTGCTGTTTCTATTCTTATGATTTGAGGAGTGATTACTTTACGTCAGTCAACAAATAGCACAGAAAATGTGATGTAGGCTTACTGCAGTTTCTAATGTATGAATAACAGGTGACACTATACACACCAAGATCAAAATGTTATGCATATTATATACAATATATTGGCAAGTAGGAAGCACACCCATGAGTTCAGAAGCGTCTAGCACACATAAAACAGGAAAATGTATGCGTGAAGATGCAAAGTGATGCCATAATTCATTTTCCTTCAGTCTGCGATTGCCATCTGTTTATACTGCACACCCTGGGACCCTGTTGCCCCAAATGAACCACGTAGCTACTATTAACAGCTAAATCAAAGACTTCTCGCACCACCAAACAACATTACACAACCTTATTTTAGGCCCAGTGAAATATGGCAATATTTGGTAATTGGTATCATGATAAATGCTAGACATTTAATGGTATAGAAATGTCATGAATTAACTAGGTTTGCCTGATGACCTTCCCATTTCCGTTTTGTGGACTTCATTTACATGAGGATGGTGGACGGGTTCAAGCCAGTGGCAAATGTGAGTATAAATGCATCAGATTGCACCTATCGCTCTTCTGGCCCATTTCATGAATAAATATAGGTAGAGCACAAAGAACTGGAATAACAAACCATTCGTATAATGGATGAACCAAGGAAAATATATGCATATGTGTTTGCCTGTTGTGGGTCACACAGTTGTTGGGTGACACAATCACCAATGGCAATCGCATCGCAGACTTCACTGCCACCTGGTGGCACCTGGTGGAAGTGGGGGAAACAAATCTCAAGGTGAATTTCTGCACAGTTGGTCACACACATTTATTCCAAGGCAGGCGAAATCAGTGGTTTAGTTTACTGCTGCATAGACAATTGTGATGTCCAGTGTAAATTTACAAAATTATGGTTATCAATGAATTCGGATTAAATGAAACTATTATTATATTAGTAGTATAGTGTACTGTAAGCGCCATGAAAGATTGTGCGGAAAATGACTCACACACAGAAGAGTCGACTCATTTTAGGGGTCGGGG
>JAQFZQ010001091.1:0-22516 GCA_034696005.1 Glomeris marginata
TTGCTAATAACTTTTTTTTCTCAATTTATAATTGAAATCTGACTTCACCAACATTTTTTCACCATATTTTCCGTGTTGGATTACATGTTTTTAGGGTATGTTCGAAAAAGGGTGGAACTTCTCCTTTAAATAAGGTTAAAAACTGCACAATCTAATAATTTTCCCGGGGAACTAGGTAATGCAGCGTTTTACGGTATAATGAGAATTCTGTATATTTTATTGCAATCAGTTGGCTGCGTCAGTGGGTACATAACTGGGATTTGGATGCTGCTAAAGTACCACAAATTGGTGGAGTTCTGGCAACACTTGACGGCCGCCATTACTATTGCGCATTCGAATTCGAATGTTTCGGACGTTTCCCTGCGAAGGAAGATTCTTGTTGTCGTTGTCTTTGCGTTTATTCTATGGTTAGTTCCAATCGCGGAATTAATCGTGATTTATTCATATATGTCTATGGTTTATTACGCTGCAAGCCAAGAAAACTATTATCCGGATGAAACATTCGATGTATTGTACGTCGCCGTGATTGGAAACTACAAGATCGCAAATGTAATTTACATGATTTTCGGCTTTATGTTTTTGGCGTATCCTCTACCGCTACTGTTGGCATGCAATTCTCTGTACTGTGTTGTTTGTTTGTTGTTAACGAGCCTTTTGGAAACGACTGGTAAAGATGGCCGGTCTTTGTTAGCGATTCAGCGGCGTCATGACGAGATATGCAAATTAGTTGTGGATGCGGATGATATTTTTGGTGACATTGTGGCCGTTTGGTACTTTTTCGAAATACTCGCTCTTGTCTTCAATTTTCGAAGTGCAGTGGAGTTTTGGAGAACATCTATAAGAGGCACAAATATTGTTGTTGCTACTTTTATTCTGGCATTTTCCAAAACATTGCTGTCATCCAAAGTCAACTCTTTGGTTTGTGCTTGTAACAATTCAAATTACTAAAAGTGTTAGAATGATTGCAGAAATTGCACTTTTATAGTATATAAAACAAGTTGTGTACACTATAAAAATATATTTAATTTTCTGGAAAATAATAATTGTTCAATGATGTTCTGAAAAACCTTGTACTGTAATTTGCACAATTTCTAAGAAAATTTTCATGGGTGTACCTACCTTGACCTTGCTTAATTTACATAAATTTTGCATTAAAAATGTTCATTTACAACATTGCAATCTTGCAAAATGAATAATTTTTTATTATAAGGCTCTGTCATTCTGAACACTTGAATGAAATGTTTTAGTAAACTACATGAAATAATATTGATTTGTTTTACAATTGCAGGTACGGGATTCATTGTTCAACCCATTTTTGAGGAATATTCTTACAATGGAAGACAATGAAGTAAGTTAATTTGATAAAACAATATAATTTTTATGCAATTTGAAAATGTATAATTAATCTAAAAAAATTAACTTGTCTTTTATAGGTGGAAGTGGAAATTTACTCCCTGTACTGCAGCAGCATTTCACTAAACATGCCAGGTCTAACAGCATGGAAATTTTTCCACGTCAACAGAGGATTCATTGTTACGGTAAGCTGTGCAACTGATGGCATAATAAGTCAGAAATTTCTTTTTTTGGGGTTAATTATAAGTTTAAATAGCCATTACGAGTACTATATAATTAGCATAATTGTCCCATGTTTGTCCGTGATGTAAACAACAAGCAGTATGGTGTGAAACAAATGAACAATAACATAATTATAACTTAATTGCAAAGATAAATGGTACATACAAATGGAATTACACTGTGTAATGAAGACATTATACAAAAGTTAATTAACCTAGCACATATATGGCGATTGATGTTATTACAGAACCCAAGACACAACTTTAGAAATTGTGACTTAATCCGAGTAATTCCCTATGAAAATATTTTCACTAACTATGTTATTTGTGTACTTAACAGGTTATAGGAGCAATTGTAACATATTCAGTTATCATGTTCGATTTGTAAATTGATTATTTAGTAATAACCATCTGGTATGTAGAGTAGTTTGAGCATAATAAGCTAAAATGAGTTTTTATAGTGCTGATTAGTTTTCGATCCAAATATCATAAAATGGCCGCCTTGACTATAATTATGTATACTATCAAGATACTGTATAGGTACTACATATATGCAATATTTTTATTAAATTAAAAATATCAACATCTAGGTAAAATTAAATTTCAATACTTTTGATATTAAATTATATACACAGTTTTCTCCCACTTATTCGGCCCAGTTTCATGATTTTTGACGTGACAATTACTATATTCATGTATACTTGGCAACACTTAAGTGAGACAATCTGGCGATGAAATCAGACGCGTGACTTGTTTCAAAATGAGTTTCATCACTTAAAGTTTGGTTTTTTTTTGTTGGACGTAGCAGTAATCACTTTATATTCTACCAAGACTACTGAAATGTAAGTTTATATCTATTTATGTAATGAAATTTCAGAAATAATATCACAAAAATGCATTTACCCTATAAACTTTTATATATTGCATGCTTATTTAATTTACCATGTTATATTTATTCTAATCGTCTTCTGAACCCAAAATATTATTACAACAGAAGTTAGTTTGGTTATTTGCAGACTTTGAGATTAATAATAATTCATTAATATATGTAGGTGTGAAATTTCAACCGGTTTCAGAGTTCTATTTTTATTGCAAGATTGTGCAAGCTTGGGTGCAAAGTTCACAATATTGAATTTACATATGTAGTATCTCAACTTCCAAGTTGATCGATTTAAAATTAGAAATGTAATACTATAACCAAGAAGAATATTTTATTGAGATTGTAGATGAAGGGTTAAACAAATTTAGATGTGCTAGGAATTTTGTGGTGTCATATGTCTAGTGTGCAAATCAGTTTAAAAGTCTGAGTACATATAACTATTAGGCCATCTGCCAAACACTTTAAATTGTTGTATCCCTACAGTAGTGCACTGAAATGATATTCTGTGTGTATAGAGATGCGGTTTTGGTTTTTCTCAAACGACCAAACCGCAGTTGAATCTTTTTTCGAGGCTGCACTTCACAAAGACAATTATATTTCCATTGTTATTACCTGTTTCCATTTAGGGACATATGCATGATGCAAATGAGGTTAAATTTAAAATAAATATAATGTAAGAATCGAACAATTGACACAATGTGTACACAGTAATATATAATTGAAATATTTTATTTCTAACTGAATTATATACAGATATTTTTGAAAATGAACGGCAACCGCACTTGTTTATTCGGACCATCATACACTAGAGGCAAACAAACACAGGGTGGGGCTTGCATATCATATGCAAGGTACAAAATTATTGCTGCAAATTGTATAAACCTGCACAAAAAACAGAAATGACTTAACCCTTTGGGGAAAGAAGAAAAAAAAAAACAAGGTGGCCATTTTTACTTTTTCAAAAAAACCAACCTGGTTTTATACAAGCAAGTGACATTATCCAAAATCAGAATATAATATGGGAATTAAAAAGATAAAAACACTGTACAAGTTCACCTTCGATGGTTTCGACTAACTAACTGACCGGTATGACATAATAATTATATATATACAAGCTTTTAAATGGATTTACAGCGAGTGATTTTCACTTCTAAATATATGAAATGCAAGAAAAATGCAATATATAACCAGTTGCAAAATTATACAGTATTTTGTCACGGCCACATATTTAAACGACAACCTTTCAAACATGTAACTAATAAATATTTTATCACAACTTTTTCTTCACACATGAGGGATGCACAACTCAATTGATTTATAATTTCGCTTTCAAATATGATTATTTTAATTCCTACAAAGAATAGACCAAAGAATGACAGTTGCATAACACTGCATTTTACACATATTACTGGGTAAAACGGCATGGCTGCCTCACATATATATATTATAATTTCTAAACAAAACAAACACATTACTTTCTAAGTATTGGTCCTTTGTTTGAAATTTAGCTGCATTTTTGACTTTTTAAATTATTTTTAGACAATATTGTAAGGGAATTTGTGTATAAAATGTGAATGTTCATTTTGGAAAGCGACTTTAAAATTGATTGAAGAAGGTCCCATCATATATTATATTTGATATAACACCGTAAATAAACTGTACATCTTGTGAGGGCAAAAAATAACTGGTCATTCTCCGATATGTTGATGTGAATATTACAAAATTGAGTCGAAAAATTTGAGAATTCACCATGTATGTGGTATTATAACTCGCAATACATTGTTTTTGCTCACCAAAGCACCGCAATCTGAGAAATTAAAAAGTTTCAACAGAATTCCTGTAGGTATACAATTAATACTAGTACCACTAGTACACAATGTCTTTTTGGAAGAACTGTGGATGTGTAATAAGTTATGTAATTATTACAAGTACATATATTACATTTCTGACATATTGCATTTAAGATGAATAGTGTGTTAAATGGAGAGAAAATCCAGTTGAGATCTATTGTAATAATTTTCTATTTTACAAAGTTAAAGCTCATTCTTAGATCTATGGAAAATTAACAGAAATTCAAACTATATTAATTTGACAGTAATTTAAAAATAAATGAAGGCCGCTTTTGATTATAATTCAAAATGATTTGATAATTTTAATGCATGATTTTGAATAGTATTTGTGACAATTGTGATTATTTTAAAAGATGAAACTGCATATTAAATCGAAATATATTGATACTTTACGAGTATCATTCTCAGATTGCGTACAACTTGGTGTCTATAATATTAATACAGTACTTTTTCCTATTAGTATTTAAATGCTGCATTGCGAAAAATACAGTTTGCTTTATATTTGCAATACATATTATAAAAATGGCATTTCCATTGCGATGTACCACATTCATTAATTAACATATACCCAATAATAACTTATAGCTGCACAACTACAATACGGCAACTTGCAGACTCGGCAATAAATGCGGAAGTCATCGAACTTTTAAATTAAAATCAACTAACAAAAAAGAACAAAAAAACACCCTGGATCGATATACAATATACCTGAGGTGACTTGATGGCAACAAACACTATTATTGACAATTATGCCGAGTCTTTTTCCTTGGTTTTTATTAGAAAATAAATAACGCCATGCTAAATAATAACTGCAACTTTCACTGCGTAATACGTGTGCTTGTGCAGTTATAATCTCCTACACGTTATTAGACAGACAAAACAAATGTCCGTTCTCCATTTTTCCTATATAGATTGGTAGTAACTGGTGTGAGACACACAGATTTACTGCCAGATATAAAAACCACGTCTAAACTGCATTTTTCTTCAATATAATAACGTACAAGCTGCGACACGAACACAAAACACCGCGTGGAATGTGGACAAAATGGAACTGATATTTCTGTTTTTTACATACACGCAAGTAATGAATACTTCTATGAAGGAATCCAAACAATTAAAAACTGGGGTTTTGTGTGTGTATATATAGTGCAATTATAAAAAAATTGTTCTATGAGCAGCAGCACCCCCAAATTCCAATATTACCCAAGAACGAAAAGCACGCCGCACGCGTACGGTGGGTGTACAATGGGGCCTCTCTTGGTTCCTACCGGAATGCCAACAAAATCACCAGTCTGGTTTGCCCATATTTAGTCCAAACAGTACAATTTGTCTCCGGGAGCAAGCGAAGCTCATTTCAGTAAAACTTACTTTTTATAATCCCCCGCTTTGCGGACACCTCTCGCAAGGTAGCGCGCGGGCCACCGAACGCCGTAGGACTTTTTGTCTCGGTGTAGGCAACAACAATCTCTACCCGAGTTCAATTTGTACTTGAGAAGGCTTCAAAAGGAGTGTTACTAACCCCCTGGTAACCGGGTAGCTTATTCCTTCTCAGCTGGGGATTCGGCGAGGACATCGCGCAGCAGTCGGCACATGTTATCGAGTCCGAGGATGTAACCGTTATCGGGTCCTCTGTGAACCATGGAGTCACCGATGTACCCTTCGTGGGTCGTGTGGGCAAAATCGATCATTCGAACATCCACAAGACTCCTTTCTTCGGAAACCTCGCGGCGTCTCGTGTGTCGCGGGCGGTTGCGGGCCAGTTTGGCTACGCGGGACCTGGAACTCAGGCTCAGGTCCTCCTCTTCTTCCTGCGATTCTCTGGCCTTTTCCTCGTCGTCATCTTCTTCGTCCTCCTGCTCCCTCTCGTTGTCGTTGCCTTGGGCACTCCAGGTGTCCGAGTGGCTTTCCGAATGGTCGGGATCGCAGCAGCTGCCCTCGCAGTGGCCGCCTTCGTCGGCATCGCAGCCTTCGTAGAGGATGAGCAAGGAGCCCGAGTAGAATCGAAAAGTGTTCTGGCGTTCTATCACCTTCTTCAGTCTCTTCAGACTGTCTATCACTTTGAGGATGACACCGGTGCGAAGTTTGAATCCGTTGTGGAAGAACTGATGCAGCGATTGCTTGAAACCTTCTTCGTTCAGACGTCGACCGTGATACTTGTCTTTGCATATGTAAGCCCCAAAGTCTGCTTGGTACACCTGGAAATGAAGCAGTATAGCATGTTAACTTCTATTTCCTATATAAAAAGGGCACCGGTAACGGTTAAAAGACACGTACTTGCATCCCGCACAACCGTACTCCGAGGTTTGCGGAGGTGCTCGCGGCACACTTTGCAATATGTCGGTGTCGTTTCTCTTCAGGGGCATCGTCGCCATGTTGCCTCGTTCCCATCTTCAGGTCTAGGATGCAGGGACGATAGAACTTTGATGCCACATTCTCCAGTAGCAGAAAATCTGAGCCAGGAGGTTAAGGCGATTCACGGTACACGTTACGCTAGCAAGGTGCAATATTAATTCTCTTCACACCTTGATGGAATTCATGGGACATGGACTGGTGCTATTTTGGGAAACTTGTGTAATTAGTTACATTAGTTTCTTGATGGCATCTCTTGCCTTCAAAGCCCAACATCTCCTTTTATATACATGCTCAAGATGCAAGGTTTCACGACTTGCCGGCTGCTTTCTACTTCTCCACCAGCATCTCTAACAACTCCCAAACATAGAAGACTTTGAACTTGAGCCAAGGTCTACAGTATATATCGATTTTTGAAGGTGCAACAGTGGAAGAAAAAAAATTACATTCCAAGGAAGAAGTAAAAGCGTGAACACCCATCACGTGATATTCCTTGTGCACTCGCATCAATGAACATGTGAAAAGACTCCTACCACCATTCTTTGCTTTTCTTGGCACCCAACACACTAATGAAATCTTAAAGTAGATCCAATTCAAACTGCTGAACCAGAAAAGTGCATTTGAAAACATTTCAAAACAAATAAGTGCATTAATGGTTGGTTTAACAAGTGAAGGTCGAAATCTTATTATAGCTGTTGACATGAACAGTAATGAAATTTTTTGTGCACAAGTTCATCGTGAAGGATGGATGTAATTAGTTTCTGGTACATTTAGACTTTCCACTAGATTGTATAGCAGCAGCAGCAAGCTTGAAAACCACAGAGGTTTGGGGGTTTGCGTAACGGAAGTTGCTCTTGCCAAATGGCGTGCAGTTATGCACACATGGATGGCAACTTTTAAGTTTTCACATTAGGTGAACTAAAATGAGAAGGAAGGAGGTGTAAATATAGACTTGTGGAAACACGTGTGCTTTTAAGCTATACTGGAACCCAACAGTTCACGGGAGTGCATTTTGCTGCTATCTATCATCTATATCTCTAAGGTTTGGCAGATTTTGTACATTGTCAAGGATACTGTGCTGGTTCGGTGTTTCAGGTCTGGAATGCTCACTCTTCTCAAATTGTCTGCTAAGAGCCAGAGTTTCCTCAGGAACCACTTTTACACTGCAACGACACAAGAAAAGGCAGAAACGGTTAATATTCACCTTAAAATCCCACCATATTTATTTCATTTACATAACAATCTTATCAGATTGGAGAATTAAACACTTCTGGGAGAATGTATTTATTGCACACGATTCTATTGATGACCCTGACATCCAAAATGAAACCATGGTACCTCTTGGCAAATCAGTTTTCTAGATTGATGTACAGTATTATGGTTTGAAACGCATCCAAATAGTGCAGTTTTCAGGTTGGAGAAGTTAGAAAAAGTCTATAGGCCTACAGAGCCATTAGGCTAATGTATTTTGGAATATGTGGATCATGAATTAAATCCTGGTTTTGTTCTAGGCATTAGCTGCATCTGTTTACACGCACCAAGTTATAGCAAGAGTGGATGGTGGTTATAGTATAGTTGGAGTATAGAAAAATGTTTTGAAAATGATTTAGCAAAATACAAGTCATTTTCAGTTTCAGGGCGACTATGACTGGCATTATCAGTTGGTAACCAAGTAAAAATTGAACAGTGTCCTGGCTTTGTAGATAAATGATAAAAGTATTTTTATTTTAACCATGTATGAATCTGGGATATTTTTAGATTTTGCAGAGGCTGCATTAATTTTGTTTTTCTGCATGGCTCAATTGTGCAAGGAAGTAAACTTAGTTTTCATTGGTCAGTTTTTAAAATATACAGTTCTTTTGTTTCTACGTGGTACTTTTGCATATAATAATTTGGGGTAGTGCGCAGTTTGTGGTATTGTGCCTATATAGGCCGTACTTGAATTAAATGTTTATTCAGCTGTCCAATATGTAGGACTAATAGGAGTTGTGTCCACACTGACCCTGCACCAATATAATACAATGATAGGAAAATCGATGGAACTAGTTGCATTCAGGGTCATATTACAAAAATAATGTTGAAATGTGCACTGCAGGATTATCCAAGGTAACTTCTGCAACACGTTTCTTGGAAAAGGTCATATTGCATTTATTTCCTCAATATTATGTAATAGGTATATCATATTGTAAATAGTTTAAACACACATTTGTAAAAGACTGTCATTCCCATTTGACAACGAATCTCATTTTCATAACCTTTATTGTTCCAATATTTAAAAATAGTACACAAAATAACCAGACTCCGTTACAAACGACCATATTACACATATGTATTTGTTCACACAACAGTAAATTACTATTAGATAAATTATATTGAATGGATTAGACTAATAACACATTTACTCTATCATTTCTTATTTCAAGAGTGACTTTGCGCAACACGATCACTCTTATATTCTGAAATATGCGGAAAAAGTATTACCTTTGTGTAATATATGACAAGTTTTCTGTGAAACTAGTCTGGAAAGCAAGGAAAATACAAGGCATTTAGGTTATATTAATCTAAACAACCTGACCATCACCAGGCATATACCTATAGAAGAATACGGGACTTGAGGCTTTGTCTAGTTACCGGAGAGTCTCAGGACATGGATGGTTTGGAAAGATTAGTAACATATATGTTTGGCAACAACTAGTTAAACTCACCGATTGGTACCATGTTGGGCTCGGACTTGGATAGGTGGAGGAAGGGCCAAACGCTATGGGACACCGGAGGAGCACCTCTTCGCGTGATGGACATTGTTGGCCCATTGCCTCGCACCACTCAAGTAGATTTTTGCCCAGTCTCTTGTTAATTACTTATAACCTATTCTATCACGTGACATCTTACCTGATGGTCTGCTTCACTACTGTGTCCAGCTCCACACTCACATCCCTGCTCAGGCTTCGCGTTATCTGGGGTCTCGTGCCGCCAGACCTGGACCCTCTTCGGTAGAACACTCGCTGTTCACTGTGGTCATCCAGTGTGCTCACTTGTATCACACCTGAGTTATATAACCAAAAAGGAAATTAAATGTTATGGTTGTTGTCATAGTTTTAAGATTTTAAATTCAAACCAGATTTCCATATGTGGAGAAAAGTAAATTAAAAAACGTTATCAGTTTACATTAGGAATGCAGTGTGTTGCTCCCATTAAAGTGGGCCGTGTATTTTGCACGTTTATACATACACATTTTACGAAAACTTACTTACACCAAGACAGAAACAAACCCGTTGACCTCAAAAAGTATTACATGTTTAGTGCAGCAAATTTCTCCCAGTGGCTGCATGGGGTCACAACCCACCAAAATAGCTTCTCGAATCCATTTACTGGGTTAGTTTATTTATTTATTACAAGTAAGAAAGTCAGTCATGATCATAACAATTGCAAGTTTATTGCATATGTATAGAGTTACTCCCAATTTCAGCAGGGATACAAAGTCACTTTGCCTTGCTTTGCCATTCATTTGGTGTTTTATACAAACATCATTGGTGTGTGTGTGTTTGTAACTTTCTCAAAATGTTGTTTGTAAATCAAAGGTTTTAAATAATATTTATACACCACATGCAGGCTAAAGGAAAATATTTTGTCAGAGTAAAAAGTGCACAAGGAAATATAGTAGTGGTACATGTATTAATTTCCGGTAACATGAGAGATGGTAGAGATGTTGAGAGGAAGGAATTAGCAATGGGACAATGTCCAGGGTTAGCTATAGGATACAGAGATGAAAGGATTCTTAACTAATTATATTATACAGTATTATGGTTAAAATGATTTTTGCATTGCATACTGTACTTGATCAATTTCAAAATATTTTGTAAACATTTTCTTCCTTTACAATCAACTGGTATTGAAGATTGCTACCAGCTAATTGTAATTTCTGATTTTTTAATTGGTTCTAATTGCAATGCATAATGCAGACAAATTGATAACGTTTTACAATTACATAAATACATCAATGGTTATTGATAAATGATGTGTAAATTGAAAAGCAGCTTCCAAAAATGATTCAACTATAAAATAACACTGAATAAATAATAACTATTAATAGTTGTGAATGATGGGTGGCATCAGGAATGTAATTTAATAGTTTTTTTCTCGATCAGGATGTGTTTAAATTTAAAAAAGTCATATTTGAAGTATGGAATGTGACTCACCTTTGTACCTCGGGGTGAATTGTTTCATTTCGGGAGGAATGTTGAGGTAAAAATTAAGTTCCCGCACTATGAGAGGTTTACAGATGGTGGAAGCATCTAGAAGTAGTAGCCTCGTGTGTCCACCAACTTGATGGACAAAAGGTTGTAATGTGACGTTCGGCTCGCCATCCCCATTCCCTTCGGCCATGTCCTGCGTGTGGACCATGACATCCAATTGACATCCAACCGAGCAATCTGCAACAACCAATATCATTTACCACCTTATATACTGTACCAAGACAACACTGTATAGTCCAGTTTTTCCCATTAGCCAATGGTAAACATAGATAGAGATTGCTGAACTGTTTTGTACAATATATCAGTTTGGGAAATTTAACTTTCACTTCTTCGAAATACTCGGTTTGTATTTATGTATAACGTAGAAATCTGTGTATTTTCCGAGGAAGAATCTCAGTTATATGATACGTTATTGGCAACAGTCCACAAGATAATAATAAAAAAGAAAACAGTTGACCAATACTGTAATATTTCCATGTAATAAACGGGGAAAAGGGATTCCCTTCATTGATTTTCCTTGTGGGAATTCCGGGTTAATGCCTTTTTTTAATTGCTTTTATTTAAAACATGTTCCCAGTACTTTTCCATAACTTTTTCCCAACAACATGATAAAACATTATATACACAAATACAAGACAAAAATACCCATGTCTGGCTAAAACTTATCCAATCTATACATTTCTAACTTTCTTATATAATTCTAATGTTTTACTCAAAATATACACTTTTTATTAGTATCATAAGACTAATACATATTGCATAACAAAATAAAAACATGCAAATCTTTCATTTATTTTACAGTTTTTAGTGGAAAAGATTGTCTCCATATATCTATATTACATAAGGTAGCAAAATAAAACATTTTCTTAATGCTAGTCATTTTTTGTATAACATGCGTCACCTATAAATAACAGGATTAAAAAACCAGATGAAACTAATTTCATAACTTGACAGTAGCAATAAAACGTAGTAATAAAAACATGAAAAATACTCATGTGAGTCACATATGTCGGATGAAACATAACTCCTTGCCAACAAAAGCATACAACTAATATAGTTTAGTAACTATGGGCAAAAGTAGCCACCAATGAAAATGCAATATATATTATTGTAATATATTCCTACAACTTCCTCCTTTTATTTGTATTTAGGAAGCGCAATAACCGACTGTACTTGGCAACACCTTATGTGGTTTTCCATTATTTTTTCGCCTACACTGGTCGCCATTTTGCCCAAAAAGTCCTTGAATTCTTTGAGATGTTATAGCTTAAATTGCTAGACTATCTAGATTAAATTCACATAATAAATAACGGGTTGTCACTTGGCCACTTAAAATTTCCTACTATACAAGTTTATGGTTCTTTTTCGCTAAAAACTAATAATCTCAAACTTTTTTTTTTATTTGCCAGGTCGTAACGGAATTATACCTACAAGGATCTGAAGATTATCAGACCAAGGTCAATAGAGTTTGCCTTTCTGCCTATCAACTGATATTATTGTACCTCTTCAATGACTCCAGTATCTCTGGTAAGTGAAATTTTTAAATGCACTACAATGCGAGCTTATTATATTTATTTTAGAGCACTTTTGCTGAAGTTAGTTGCATATTAGCTTTGCCAGGATTTCCAGATGAATAGCAACAGTAGACAAATATTGTTTGTACTATTTTAAACTCTTCAGGAATTTTTTGGTTGTCCTTGAAATCCTGGAAATATACAGTTAGGAATTGTTTCTTAATCATGGAAAATGTATCATTTTTGACACATCACATAATTTCGTTTATTGATTTCTGTGTTCCTCTTCTAATTTGTTGGAACAAAATGGTTCATTCCACTTATTTACCAGTTTTTAAGGGATTAATGTGGTTTGTTATGTGATTATCTTTCACTTTATGTAGTATTTTCATTTTTGTGTCATGGGAAAAGTTATAAATATCCTTGAAATATACTGGAATTCTGAAATGAAAATGTGGAAAACTTTTAGATTTTAGTTGATTTTAGTACCTGTTAAAAAAGTTAGCATCATTTTGGGGATTTCAAGCAAATTAAGATTTAAAAAAAGAAACGCGCTGCAGAAGTTAAATTTATTAATATTAGGCCCTTATTTTATTATATTTACAAATGATAAATTATTTCGTCAATGTCTGTTTTTACTGATGTGCTTTTTTAAATGTGTGAAATGTTGTCCTTCGTTTTAAAACGTGCAGAAACGAGATATTTCTGTATGTTACATGGAGGTCATCTCCATTACGTTATCTACAATTCTAACTAATATTACCAAGAGTGCTAAAATACACTGTATAGTATACTATGTGCAAAGTTGGCAACTACAAAAAGTTGTATATAGGCCTATTGCAAATATAAAATCCAAGTCACACACACTCATATACACCAAACACAGAGTCGTTCAACCCGAAATTGCTTCAAACCCTACTGTCAATAATCCATAATTTGCCTCCATTGTGAAGGGAATTTGATGGGTGACATCACTTTCCAAATCTATTGTTCGCTAAATCAAGGAGTTATAAACTGGCTAAATGTAGTAATAATTGTGACGTCATCGTTTCGTAATCGGTCTGTTCAATGTTTTTTTAACACACACACCCCCAGCAACAATTTGCTCGATAAATCTACGATTGTTAACTTGTGCAAATATTAAATGTTCAGATACTTATTTAAAAATCACTGTTATGTATTAAATCTTTAAATTTAAAAAGACAATAGTTTGACGGCCAGGTGGCGCTGCAAAAACCCCATTGTTTAGCACAATACATATAGAAAATGGAGAACATTTGAAACGAACTGAATGAACTAAATTTCCTATTGTTTAAAGGTGCAAATCTTGTGCTAGAAAAATGTAATAAATGCATAAATGCCACATTGCATTTCAGGAAAAAGTTTAACAAAAGCAAACAGAATAGAGTTCAACATTTTTATGGACACAGGTGTAATAATAAATTTGCAAGTGATGAACTGCAATTTAAACTATAAATTGCACGCAACAAAGGGCTTTAAGTGATAACTTAGCGGGTAAAAAACGATTTGACTTTATAAGCCACGCCCCTTCTAAAATAAATCGGATGGTAAAGCTGGGGTAAAAAGCTATTAAAAACCCCTTTCAGGTTAACAATCGAGCAAACGGACGTGTAAAAACATGGCCTAGTTGGCAAACTCTTAAAAAACCATTGCTTAAAAAAACGGAAAAATCAATTTCAAACAATGGCGGATATAACTTTTTTTACGTATGAAAAATGGCGCTGTAATTTTTTTTTTTAAATAGCCATCCGGTACACGACCTAGCTAAGCCGAACATATTTTTTTAATAAAGGAATGAGTGTTAGTACAGTGTTTCGTAATTAGTTTTAAAAATACTGCGTGACGTGGATTGACAAAATGGAAGGGGGTAAAAAATGAAACGGGTAAAACAAAAGAGAATGACGGTATAGAGTTTTTAGGCCTACCTTGAAAAGTTGTCTCCCGATTGGGAAACGATGATCGAATCGATCGATGGATCGCTGCCAATCTTGCAGATTTAATCGATGCTATTTGTAATGTTAAAAAAGTATTTCCGGTTCGGTGCAGCGCGATAGATCGACGTAGCAGCTGTCAAATACGGTCAGCTGTGCTAGAATGTGGTTTGAGGAACGAACGCGAGCGTTTTTACTCGATTTGGGTCAAGTCACGTGACGTGGCGCGGTCGGGCGAGTTCACTTTTTAACGCGGGGGCGATTGGAAATGAAAGGGTGGGACGAGAAGAAATCAGACGGATGTTTTGGCGCATTTTGGCAAGTGTTCAACCGTTTACAGCGATGAACGTCGCGGTTTTCCAGCACAATAATTTCACCTCGAAAGTATAAGTATATATGTTGTTGTGGATGACGGAGAATTGGCAGTTAGTACTTGTATTTTGACGCGTTTAGCAAATATTTAAAAAAGATAAATGCGCAGTTAGTGTGGTAAATGACATTTGTTATTTAATAAGGAAATTGAGGATAGGGGTGTGGAAGGGGAATTTTCCCAGGACTTTTGTGTACCAACCAACATCCTTGACAATTTTTAATAGAATGACAGAACCGAATTACCTTATTGAAATACAAAAGACAATGGAGTTATTACAAGGATTTCACTTGGAATTAATTAATAACTGCATTTTTAATTTTTCAATTTTTATGTGCTATTTCATTATATAATTAGTATGTTTATGCGCAAAAAATAATTTTTATGCACATACATATATTTATGAGAGAAGGAATTTAAAGTTAGGTGTGGAAATAAGTTTTTAGAATTCCTTTGGTGAGGGGTGAGGGGTTGCGAAATACAGAAGTTGCAACAACTAGCATGTGAAGTAACACTATACATACATATGTCAGCTGATTTTTACAAAAATGTCGGAAAATATATGACTGTTTTGATGCTGTAATACAGTAGTGGTGATGTGTCCGGTGGCGAAACATCCACAGAGCATACTCTAGAAAATTCCAGACTTACGCCTCTGTTGCGCGCATTCGGACGGTTTATTTAGTAGCCATGGGCGGAAGTGCTCAGCAATCGTTTTTTATGAAATTTGCATGAAATATTCAAGAAACAAAATGGATTCGGACTTGTAAAAGTGACCAGTAAAGGGAATAATAAGGGATTTAGTGAAAAAATAAGTCGGGAGCAGATTTGGCAGAGTTGTATATGGTGATGTTTTTGCCATGGTATAGTACAAAAATATATGCAAAAACATAAAAGTTAATTTTGGAAAACTCAACCCTGCAAAAATTCAATGTCAGTGACCACCTCGATTTGAATAAAAATGCAAGTGGCAGTAATTTTTCTGTTGACAAGTATTTTTACTGTTATTTTTTTGTACCCACTGCAGATCGTATATATGAAATTATAAAAAGAAAAATGTATTTTAATAAAAACGCTGGAATTTCTACTGGAATTTACTGTCATCGATAAGTATTAGGCCATGGCCGCAAAAAAATAACACGTGGAGAAAGAAACAATGGTTTGCATTACGTATATATGACATTTGTATAGCCTACTTTTTCTTTTCTTAACTCTAAAATAAACCTGTAGTGAAGTGAATAATAACAAGCTAGAATTATGATGAAATGGTTGTGTTGCATTGCATGTGTATATCCTAATATACAAAAAACGCACATGAGAAAAACCTAGCATCACAACAATGTATAGTGACGTCATACACACCCTAAAAACGCTGCCGTGTAAATGACGTCACAAAACAGCCTCTGGTCACACAAAATATATGAAATACCACGAAGGGAAAATTGTGTGTAGTACCTATTTAGCTGGAGGTAGGCCTATATTTACTTTTCTATAGAAATATCCGGCTTCACTGGAATTATATATTTGTACAATTCACTTACATACGTAAATTGCTGCATATTTAATGACTAATATGGCTGTTGCTATAGTATTCTTTATGGCGAACGTATTTTACTATATAATGCAGACTTCTGCTGATTGATGATTCATGCACTTTAATAATAATATAGATGGCACATGTGATGTGTGACTTGTTTTTGTTTTTCACTATTGACAATGCTAACATACACTTAATTGAAATTAATGTGGGCTGTTAAATTAATCAGTGCATAAAATAAGTAATTGGTATAGTACTATACACGTGCATAGTTAATTTTCTTAAATATATTTTAAACTACATAAGGAAATAATAAGTATTACTCTACCTTAGGGTTAACTATTAAAATAATTGAATATCCCCAAATATTTATTACACTTGGTACATACTATGTAATCCAAACCATTGTATGTTGTATTACAGTTATCACTTCAACCTGACACACATGTTAAGTTTGTTGAAGAAGGTACTATTATAACATGTTAGACAGGTTGTTTTAGGCCGATCGGCCCACACATGCAAACAAAATGGCGCCCAAAATGTCTGTCCCACTATAAACCGGTCCAGCAACTTATATATCTGTAATTAACTGTGAAGAAAATTAGGAAAAATATGCACAGAAATTGAAAGCAATAGTAGGTGGTCCTAGTAACTCAATTTTCAATTTAAAATTGAGCTCATGGGAGGTCTATATGGTCATAAAACCTACAGCCATTTAAATTAAGTATAAACATTAACATACTTAAACTGAAACTTTTCCTTCAAATTCCAGTGAAAGTTTGTTAGTTTTCAGTTTAAGATGTTGATTTGTTGTGTGTTTGTTTTAAGGATTAATCCTCTTTCGAAATGAGATAATTATAATATAAATTCAGTAAGTAAATGCCGATACAGAAAATACACAGATAAGAAGAAAGTTTGCTGTATTTCAGAGTATTACGATTCCAAGAAATACATTTTAAGTATTGACTGTAATATGTTTTGCAATATAAGACTTGTGTAACAGTGTCGGGACATTTGTTTACATGTAAGAGTATAATACTATAGATCTTAATGTCATTATGAAAATCCCAGTAGACATTTTGAACTGCATATTTTTTTTCTTCCTGCTTTTCAATGGAGGAAGTTATATTCAGCCATTTTTAACAGTGTTGGTCGATCTTTAACCGTTGGAAAAATATGTTGTTTTGGGTCAGGTTTGCAGGAATTAATTGTTGTTTGTGATGGGCTTTCTGACAACATTTGCAAAATATATGTTTAAGAACTGGAAAAATGTGATCTTCTCCGCACCGAATCATAATACACCTTGGCCTGAATTTGTAAAAAATTATCACAAACACAGTATTAAGCTAATTTCGATTATAGGTTCACAAGTCACAGTATATAGAAGGAAAGGCGATTATCATTTTTTTTTTATTGTACAAGTGTTGATCACAGTATATTTTTTTTTTAAACTTGAGCCCGGATCTGAACAAGTATACAGTTCAACCAAGATATGGTCGAGAATACAAACTAGATAAAATTCAAGCGAAATTAATACTGCTCAACAACTAACTTTAGATCTTGCTTTCTCTGATAACAAATTTCACTTTATTTCCGCTATACATTAAAAAACATTACCATGCATAAAAATATATTTTTCCCCTATTATTTATTGCATATTGTAAGTACAATGTATATGCAAACAGCTGATTTAATTAAATAGAACCAGTAACAAAAACCAAAATGTTCTATATATATATGTAATACCGTCCAGTTTATTTTAAAATTATGTATCATTTGAAGAAAATCAGTGCAAATTCAACATAGAAACATATAGGTTACTATGCTAATTATTCTGTACTAGTTTTGCCAGAAATTAAAAATAATAGGATAATCAGTTAATTGGGAAAAATAAAACATTTTTTTAATCAGCAATATTAGTGATATATTTAAAAATTAACATTCTAGTTTAAATAATATAGCTGATTAACTAAATAAAATAGTAATGCAAATGCTATAATAATTATATATTGTGTACATATAATAAATAGAAAAACTATATGCTTTTATTATGGCACCTTCATAGTAAACTTGCATAGCTTATAATTGTATTTAAATAAGTTTTTAAACGAAACAAAAAATAAGGCTATGTATTTGCTGTGATTTTATGGCCCACTGTATTTAGGCTATACAACATCTAGTGTGTGGATTAATGTCACACCACTACATCCTGTCTATTATGATGCAAAATTATCGATTTTATAGTTTTTTTTTACATGTATTCATTTTTTTTGCGTGTTGTGGAACGGAAAGGGAATTACGGTGTACTGGGAATTGGAAAACTAATTGGCCTGAAAACCAAGTTGCTGAAAACCCGCAAGTGACGTCATAATGTACCTATATGTATACTTATAATAAGCAGAAACCACAGTGTTGCTAATTGTAAAAACAAATGAGGGGAAAAACAACAAACAAATTTAGGCCTACTTCTACTATATTATACTACTGTACAATGTGTAAAAAGAAATTGATCTTTCCATGGAAAAGAACGGAGTTTCAATGCCAACTATGACGTCATCTTTGCTGGCCAAAATATTGCGTGATTGCATGTGGGTTGAAGATGGTGCGACTTGGAGGTGTGGCAACTTTGTTTAAAAAAGATTGTGAACAAAAAATAATGCACTAAATTACAATCACGAGGTTTTGACGAAGTTGATGTTAGGAAAATGTGATGGGGAAATTTTAACTGTTGCATGTGTAAATTTAAAGGGGAAAATAGTAAGGGAATTTCCTTATTTTTTGGGGTATATTCATTTCCCAGGAAGGTGGATTTAATTAGTTGGAAATAAATGATGCAAGTTTACTATAATTTATCCCATGATGATGCAAAATAATCTGGAACAGTGGCCTTCACCTAATTAGATGATCAAAAAATGTGTATTGGTGGAGGTTGATAAACCCAACCAACCTTTCTCACTCTTGGCTCTGTGCACAATCCAGATGGCACTTGGCAAAAACAAAAATAAACAAGATGTTGTGTGGTGTACTGGATGAGTGGAAGAAGTAGCTTGGAGCTGTTTGAATGTTGAATGGAATTTGATGTTATTCTCTTTCATGGATATTTATTCCCCTTGATCCAGTTGAACATTTTTATTGGGTCATCTGCTGTGTACTATACACAACAAAAACTGCGAAGCAACACACAACACTATATGGCGCTTTTAAATATATATATATCACAGAATTCACAACACACCATTCACGTGGATATATGGTTAAAACTGACCTGGAAAGTCAGGGGAAATAAATACAGTCAATGAAAGTAAGTGGAAAATGGGGATACAGTACAAAAAGTCATGGTAAAAATGCTGTAGATGATGTTCTAGATGTGATATTTGTACTACACTGTTGGCACATTATCAACTATTTTTGCTATTTTCACATAAAATAAATAGATTTTTACTCTCATCTGATTAACTGAAATTGTAAGAAATTTAATTACATTCATAAAAATAAATCACGAATTTAATAAATAATGAAAGCCAGTAATCTGGTATCTATATACTAATATATGCCATGAGGTATATATTAAAGGAATTTAGTAACAAGCTGTGAAAAAAAAAAACTTAAGTTTTTTGGGAACTAACTTTATTGTATAATTATATAAACTTAGTAAAAGACCCTCATTTCACTTCAATTCGTGTCATTTAAAAAAAATGTCCCACTGGAGAAAAAAAAATATGTTCCCGGCAGGGATCGAACCCGGGACCTCATGCAAACAAACACACAAACAAACAAACAAACACCATTCATGACAACCTTATATGAAATTAGTTAAAATGTGTTAATTCAGAAGGTTTTCGTGTTTTAAATAGAAATTCAATAAGGAAACTTCTATATGACATTTTGTAAATTTCCCTTGACATTTTCCTATTGTTCCACTAATTTTTTATTTCAGTTTCCAAACGCAAACGAGTTTATGTGTGCAAAAATTGGGAAGTTAATAATCTGTGACCTTTCCTGCAGGATAATGGCTGTACATTATTTTTATTTCCTTACAAAAGTGTCTGGGAAAGTTTGCATCAAGCTTTATATGTGTAGTATTTCTAGAACTATGCCTATGTTTTATTTGTAATTAAAGGAATTGGTTTCGGTATATGTAGACTTGATGTTTCTGAATGTTAGAAATGTTGATAATAACTGGTGTACATTTTTGATGCACTCAAAGACCTTGTCACGAAGCGGGAAGTAAAAATAATTAAAAGTCGGTTGTTAAATTAATAATAAATATCAAAGTGAATTGTATTGTTGGGACAGACCATGAACCACATACCAGTTGTTCGCTAGACCTTCCATAATTAGTGGTTTTCAATGTTTCCGTTACTAATGGGTTGGTTATTAACAGTTTTCAAATTACACGCTTCCTATAGCAACCTTGTATACCTATAAATTGTCCTTTTTCCCATTTATTTTTCTATATCATCAACTCTAAAATGTCCTCGCTAATAATTGAGCTCGTGATTTGAGCTGCAAATTGCAATTTGCACGAATTCGTGCATCAACTTTACTAAATAATATACAAAATTAATATATTGTGGAATTAAATACTACGTTAAACGTATTGCATGTAAATTAAATGAAAACAAACAGAAGTTTGTTATAGTGGTCAGCCTCAAATTGTTATCCGAGTAGGCTTAAGGTGGATTTCCACTGGCAGCGTCGCCGGTATCAAATGCCGGCCACTCATTAATGAGAACCTACAGGGGACAGTCTGTTCCTGCTTTCAAAGTTTCTCAACACTTGCAAAACCAGTTATCAAAAACCCCTACATCCTCTCAAATTGCAGTTGCCGGCATTTCATACCGGCGACGCCGCCAGTGGAAATCCACCTTTAATCGTGTGGAAAAATGAGCTGAATATTTTGATGAATGCAAATAGCAGCATTGACATTGAGAATGTGAACAGTGTATTTGTGTGCGTGTGTGACGAGATTTTTAAAAGGATCACAAAGAATGAAGTCACTTCTTCACATTGTTTATAAAATTTCGTAATGCAGAATTATGAAATCCGAAATATTGCATTTATCCAATTTATCAATGGTAAATTAAAATTATATCATGAATATTACTGTACATATAGTTGCAATTATTTTAAAATAATTTTCGAAAACAAGAAACAAAATACTGCAAATTAAGTAAGTGTAAAATGTGAAAGTGTTGGTTGTAAGTTACATGGGAAAAGTTTATATTTCATCTGATGTCCTTGCACTATTTTGTTATTTTATTTCTGTTTATTAATGGAATATTCCGATATTACCCACGTTATCTAGAACGACTTTAAATTCTTTTTTATTTCAGTACTTCTGAAATTTATTGTCTGCACAATGACGTAATTTATTACCTAGTATATCTACTATACTATGCACCGTATCCACAGATTTTATAGATTTGCTTTGACTGTCATTGCACCAGTCTGAATAAGGAGCTTCTGACTGGTGTAATGGCGGCCAAAGAATACCCAAAATCTTTTTTGGATTTGAAGAATTGTTAAGTGATAATTATTAAAAAAAATGTCTGAAAATCAGCAGCACATTTCATACTTATTACGTATTAGAGTTGTTCTAGGATATGACGCTTTTACTCATTTTATTACAGTAGTTGTACAAGTTCCAAGAAAATTTGCCATTTTACATGGAATTTCCTACGTATTTCCTCAAGAGAGAACACCTTTCAGTGACGTCACATATTAAATGCATGGCATAGTCACACCATACACATCCTTGGTCACACGTGACTCTTAGTTTCAATTACGAATTTCATATTGTTTTTTAGTGCAAAATTTGCTAAATTCCCAAAATTGCAAAAAATGTATAAATCCGTGTTCTATTTTTACTAATTAAATCGCATAAAAACCAGCTGCCGATATTGATTGGCGATAAAATCGTTTTGGCAATGTTTCGATAACTTGGTATTACTTATCATAAAAGTGACATCATCTGTTGAGGGGGGAGGGGCATACATAATATTAAATGCCATAAATAAACATGTATTAGTGCTGCCAAAACAAACGTAACAGTAGTCTTAAACACAGTTTCTGCACTTATGTAACTTATTGAATGTACATATTTGCTGATTGAATATTTGGAGACCTGAATAGAGTCCCTGTATGTAGTAAGAGTAGCGACAACTCGGGAACGGATTGTGATTGGCTCCTGCAATCACGTGGTACGAAATCCGCCATTTTGTGCTCACCGACATC
>JAQFZQ010001092.1:0-22512 GCA_034696005.1 Glomeris marginata
AGTCAGTACCTTTCTCAGTGCCTTTTCCATAGAAACCATAGAAACGCTTTGCTCAGTAAAACGCGTATAACTTTTTTCCTTTTATTTGTAATGGATTTCTGGTTGTGCAAGTGGATAAGGGACACATATAGCTACTTACAAACCAATTATCAGGGTACCTTACAAAACCCTGTCAGTTCACCTTTAAATGTTATAATACTACTGAAAGTTACAGGAAAATCCCTGAGCTTGATTTAAAGAAAAATTAAAATTAAAAAATAAAAAATACTGCAGTGAATTCTATGAACTGTGTTGGGTGACTGCTATTTTGAATTATCTAACTAAAGTTTAGAACAAGTGGAAGTTGCAAAAAGAAATTACATGTTTAACGAAAACGTTTTCCGGCATTTTCAGCATCACCAGGTCACAGTAAATTTCTATTTTCCCATTGGCTTTTACCCTTTTACTTCATGCAGGTATTTTTTACAACTCTCCAATCAACAGTCAACAGTCAAAGCAACTCTGGTAAAAGGTTTAACAAAATTGCCCAAATTACAGAGGTAATGGGAAAAAAGTACAACTTTTCCTTTGTTCAAAAATCAATTAGTTGGATTATTGTTGGGTGATTCGTGCCAAGAAAATTTCGACTGCTCACAAATTGAGTTTTCACACTGCAATCAAAGAACATGTAGATGTTTACCTTACCATATGCAACACAACAAAACCACGTGCCTGCCAGGTGAGTTTGAAAATGTTGCCAAAAACTGAAATTTTTCATCTTACGTATAGGCTACGTAATGTGTAATGTACATGCAATTATATTTCATGAACTATTACAAATAACTGTGTAAAATATCAATTCTGTTAATCACTACATAAGTTGTATATAAATAAATATTTGCTTAAATTTTTATATATACTGAAACCGCGGTCAAAGTTGCACTATTTGGGGAGGAGTTATGGATGAAACTGAGGTAATTAGTCATCCTTTGACCAATCAGGGCTACTTTGTTATTGCTAGCCACACCCAAAAGCATCACAAAATGTCCCTCATTGGCTAAAGGGCCCCTAATTATCTCTGTTTCTCTCAGGAAAAGGATCCTTTCACTATCTGCATGGTGCAACTTTGAATGCGGTTTCAGTATATAGGCTATAAATTAATTCAAATTTTGAAATATATTCCTAAAATTAATTGAGTATATTATTTGTCACATGTGTTTGGTGTTTGCATGTGGAATAGCTGCACTTCTAGGATTTCAATGTTTAAGAAATGAGCAATGTTGGATGAAAGTGGCCAACAGTGAATGCACAAAAGATGGAGTGTGCAGATGCAGCAGTGGATTTACACAATACAGAAGAGATTTATGTCTTTCCGGTAAGAATATAAACACTGAAAACACAGTGCTGCCCTCTACAGTAACATTAAATTGATTTAAAATTAATATTTCAGGAGCAAAGACAGGAAGTTTCTGTGCAAATAGTGCCCAATGTCAGCTTTCCAACGAAGCAAGTCTATGCAAATTTATCATTCCCAAAATATATGGACGTTGTGTATGCAAATCTGGCTACACAGATACAGGAAATGGAAGATGTGTACATTGTAGAGTATATCCTACTACATTTACTAGTTTAAATAAATCAATTTAGGATTTATTAGAATAATAATAATCAAGTATTTCTATTGCAGTACCTCCAAAGTTTCCAGTTTCTTTGGGAAAGTCATGTTTTACTAATGCTCAATGTAAATCAAGAGATCCATTCAGCTTCTGTATGGATGGAACTTGCCAATGTTTGAAAAATTCATCAAATTGCAACTCGGCCAAAAACGGTGAAATATTTGTTGTATATATTAATTTATTAACAAACCAAAAAGTTCAAAATGTTAAAATTCTTTTTGTCCTATTCAACAATTCAGATTTTACAAGGAAACAAACTGTTTATTATCTCTTTGTAACTTCAAAATCTTATATTAAAGGTGAACTGACATGGTTTTGAACCATACCCTGATAATCGGTTTTTAAGTAGTTATTGTGTCCCTTATAACACTGGGGAAAGCAGAAATCGATTACAAATAGAAAAAAGAAAAGTTATGAGCGTTTTACCGAATGTGACGTCACAGAGCACGCAAAGCATTTACATGGAAACGGTACTGGAAAAGGTACTGGCAATGTATTTAGAGGTACTAGGTTGCGAGCGGCTTCGAGTATGGTGCACTCGCCGTTTTCAGAATTTGGCAACACTTTTGTCATTGTGGCTTATGGATTGGCTGATCTATGATTGGGCGGGGCTTCAATGTATACCTTTGCAGTTGGAAATGCAGTTTGTACAATGACATCATTCACTAGGATGTCATTGGTTGTGGCCATTTCATTGTTTTGGAGCACCAGGCACTTCATACTGAGCTACTGTGACGTCACAAGGTGTGATGTCACAGATCGGTAAAACGCTCATAGCTTTTTATTTTCAATTTGTAATTGATTTCTGCTTGCCCCAGTGTTATAAAGGAAACAATAACTACTTACAAACCGATTATCAGGGTACGGTTCAAAACCATGTCAGTTCACCTTTAAAATTAAAATTACCTGTTACAATATAGCAATTTCAATACTAGCAAATCCCTTTTCACCAATAGATTTATTAATATTAATTGTTTCTGTATAAAATTTGGCAATAATTAAGATCAGAGTATTGTACAGACAATTAAAATAATGTCAGTTCCCTTTGATACAATGTATAAAACAAGGTTAAGTCTATATTTTGATGAATAAATGCATGACAATAACATATTTCTATTATATAGGGTGTCACAATGATACCTTCCAGTGCAGGAATGGAAGATGCATATCATGGCATTTTGTCTGCAATGGTAGAAGAAACTGTGAAGATGGTAGTGATGAAGAAATGTGTTTGCCTTTCAGTAAGTAACTGTAATAAGCAATTAAACACCTTGGTATTATTTTAGGACTACATGCAGTGAATATTTACAACTACACATTTCAGAATGCTCAAGTGCTGCTTTCCAATGCTCCAATGGAGATTGCATTTCCAAGGGAAAAGTTTGCAATGGTAGAAGAGACTGTGCAGATGGCAGTGATGAAACAATGTGTTTCGGTATATATCCTTCCAAACAATTATAAGAAACAAAAAAAAAACCACAAAATGACAATACCTATAATTATTGTAGTATAGCAGGACACTTGGCCGGAGGTAGTGACGTCACAGGTGGGCGTGGCCTATATCTGCCCTGCCATGATTGGTCGAAATCTGGTCAGAGGCTAGCATGGCTCCTCCCACTCTCAGTGACATCACTTCCTCCGGCCAAGTGCCCTGCTATAGCCTATAGGTTATAGCCTAATATAATACAATATTTACATTCCAGATAAGTGTCATTCAGGCACTTTTCGATGCACAGATGGAACATGTTTGCCAAAATATACATTTTGCAATGCTGTGAGCAGTTGCAAAGACGAATCTGATGAAGACCCATCAATCTGCGAAACTGGTTATAAAAACGATCAAAACAAACATCCACCTAGTGATTGGCATATTAAAATATTATTAAATTTTTCAAAAGCAATTAAAATTTAGAACATCACAATACACAAAGATCCATTAATTTCAAATTATTTTATTTACTTATTTCTTCTATTGACACAGTGTATGCCAATTTCTATGTGGTAAATTTCTATGTATATGTAAATTGGAATGAAATTGGAATCAATTTTTGCAGGCTATTCATGCCCCAATGACCAGTTTCAATGTGACAATGGTAAATGCAGATCGACGGCCATCTTGTGCAGTGGTAAAGATGGCTGCGGTGACAACTCTGACGAATCTCGTTGCAAAGTCTGCTGTAAGATCAATTTCTATACAAAATCATCATTAATTCAATACAACGTTTAGATTTATACATGAACTGCAGCATTTAACAGATACATTTACTGTTTAGATTGTGACAAGCCTTAACAAGGGATGGAATTAAGTCATGGAGCAACATTATGAAATCACTCAGAAAACACCTACATTATCCTCAGCAAACTATAATCATACATATTTATATGTTTTCTGACTAATTTGAATGTACTGCATCATTTCTCTCATCATAAAGTAGTTTTCAAAATATTTTATACTATATAGTACAAACCGTTTCTTTTTGACATAACAGTGTTCAAGGATAATTTACTATTTATATTTTCACTTCAATGGCTGGAAAATTTATAAATCCATCACTACACAGAAAAATATAATTATTAGTTAAAGGTGAACTGACAGGGTAAATTTTTTGCAACCGATTTCTCTGAAAAATTTCCTGTGTATGAACAACATGTATTTGCATATATGTGCAATTTTTTCTAATTTTTCCTCCTATTCGTTTTTTTTTTTTAAATAAAAATTTGCAAAATTATCCTCATGCTGTCAAAATTTACATCCGGGACCGTGCGTATGGCATGCCACTTGAACCAAAAGCTAAATGCCTATTGGCTATACAATCAGGTGGCTTCCCCACTGCATATGCTAGAACAAACTCTCCATACTAGAATTTCCCCCTCCTAGCCTCTCTGCACAGGCCCAAAAACACACAAACTTCAATCTGTTAAAACACATTTAATAAATTTTTAAAAATGAAAAGAAATGAACTCATAGTTTTAATTTTAATCATTCTTTCTACAGTCCGAATATCATGGGGTGTTACAAAACCCTGTCAGTTCACCTTTAATTAACTAAGGATGGTACAATGGGCCTTATGCGAAACAAGATGGCAGCATTATGTAGGGGGATGTAAATTTCCTCACAGTGGTCGATTACATTTACATTGCATGACACATATATCAACTCCAAAATGGCATCATAAATAGTCCAGTCCATAGAGTGTAAATTATGCTATATGTTTATAAGGTGCCATTTTGGTTTAGCTGTAACATGGCTCTGTAATTATGGGATTAAAGGTAGGCCATACACTGTGCAGTTACACAATAAATCTCTTAAGTGTGCATGTGTATGTAGTATATGGAAGGATTTTAAATGGTATATATGTACTTGGATGTTCACATGGTGTTAGTTATTTATAATATAAAGTATGTTTTGAAATAAATGTATGTGATTGTGTCACTGTTATTCGGCATTGTATGAATTGCATTGATTTACTGGACTCATCATGTAATAAAAATGTATCAATTAATATTATATACAAGCTTCCAGTTTATTTTCTTCTTTTAAAACAGTTTCAATATTAGACCAATGATTAAAAAGTTTTCTAATGTACATGGGATCCATATGCATAGTTGCCATTTCTTAATTTTCTCCACAGCCTGAATGCTTTTAGTTATAAACCAGTAATTATACTAGATATAATAATGTGTCCATGACTTTTCCAGAAATGCCATGAAAGCAGAATTAAAGGTGAACTGACACGTTTTCTAAGGTACCCTGATAATTGGTTTGTAAGTAGCTATTTGTGTCCCTTATGCACTGGCGCAACCAGAAATCAATTACAAATTGAAAAAAAAAGTTATACATGTTTTACCGATCCGTGACGTCACGCCTTGTGCTGCCATAGTGGCTCGGTATGAAGTGCCGTCTCGTCTCGGCCGTCGTGAGCGAACAGTGAGCGTCCCATACGCTCAGTCGTTGCTCAGCCGCTTTCAAGCGAGTACCGTTTTGAGTGCCGTTTCCATGGAAACACTTTCCCGCCACATTCGGTAAAACGCTCATAACTTTTTTTTTGCAATTTCTAATCGATTTCTGCTTGCGCCCATGTTATAAGGGACACAAATAGCTACTTACAAACCGATTATCAGGGTACCTTAGAAAACAGTGTCAGTTCACCTTTAAGGTGCCACTGTAATCCTATTTTAAGAATATATTCGTGGAATATTTGTAGAATATTTCTTATAAGGCTGAAATAATGTAGATTTAACCCGTATGATTTAAGGATACTTTCATAAAAAGTATAGTATAGTGCGTTTGTTATTTATTTTCTTTATACGCGTTATGTATATTATATACTGTAATATATATGCAACAAACAAAATTATTCCAGGGAATATTTGGCACTGGTTGTAGCCTGTGTGAGACTAACAAGAACGTAGCATGCACACATCAATCTCCCTTTACAATTCACAAAAAAGAACAAAAAAGAAACAAAAGTACGTACGAATCAAAATTAATATAATAATAATAATTATTAAAATTATAATTATAATATACACAACAAATCAAATCCATCCCAATTAAGGCACACCTGCTGATGGATATACAAACTAAATTCGTCCCAAACGCACAATCATCACAATCTCTTTAAAATGGTGCTTATATAACATTAATTACACTGAACATTTAAACATATAAGTAATTACCAAAGCGACATTAAAGTTTCTTTCTTTTAAACACCATTTTAAACACCTATCTTAGGTTTTGCAATACACTTAAAGGTGATCTGAAGACGTTTTTGGTCGACATCCGATCAAATAGTAAAAAATTACGCCTTAAATTAGCAACATTGTTGTCAACTGTCAGCACATTTGGTGTATTATCTTCGGTCACAGTGATTTTTGAAGTTTGAAGTACGAACATCGAAACGTTTAGTGAAAGCGTCGTAGTGATTGCATGTATTTTGTGTGCCAAAACTACGACGCTTTCACTAACGGTTTCGATGTTCGTACTCCATCATATTCCCCGATTTATATTTCAAAAATCACTGTGAGCGAAGATAATACACCAAATGTGCTCACAGTTGACAACAATGTTGCTAATTTAAGGCGTAATTTTTACTATTTGGTCAGATGTCGACCAAAAACTTCTTCAGATAGCATTTAAATTACAAGAAAATTAAACTGGGTTCCATGAATAAAAGTTAACACATTCTTAGTGTAATAAATTATATGTGTAATTTCAATATAAAACATTTCATTTGTTTCATGACAATGTAATTTGTTGTAATTTAGTAATGTGTTAAAATTATTCATAAATCCCACAACTAATTAGGGAAATCCACTTTTTGAGACATTAACAAAACGACAAATCAAGTTGAAACATTATTTAACACAAATAAAGAAACTCCCATATTTATATGGTTAAATTAAAAATTATACTAAATGTAGTATTACTAAATTAACACGTCGTTTACATATTTATATATGTATAATATATGTATAAGACTGTTTCGTCTAAAAAAATACAACTATACATTTTACATTTGACAAATTAACTTCATTTTTTCTTCATCATTCTGCACAATGTGCATCCATTTTACCCGCCATTTTTTAAATGTATAGTATGTATAGGTTGACATTAAACTAAATAAAACTAATTGTGAAACTAATAATATATGAAACGACACGAGTCAAACAAGCCATTAATAAAATTAACTTATTTTGCTATACACTTTGCAATTATAAACACTGTAAAAAACAGTTACTGTTTTATAGATATAGTGCATGACAGACACTGAATTGCTGCAAAATATAGCTTGTTAATGCCATATCTGAACACCATAAAAATGAACATCAAATTAAAATATGAAGGTCAAAGTGAACCCTCAAAATAAAAAATAAAATATCCAGGAAATCCTGCTGAAAATTAAAAGTTAATGAAAATTCAAACTTAGAAATATCTATATGCAAGTACTACAGTTAGCTGTTATTCATTCCATCCCAAAATATAATTTTGTCAATCTTTACCAGTTATTATTGTAAAACAAAGTCAAGAATATAAGGATATATCCTCTGTCTCATTTTAAGGCATATCGCGCGCAGTTCGCTGAAAATATCATCACGGCTGCTGCTAAAAAAGTAAATAATGAGGCGAAAATAAAGTTGCACGTGTTTCTATATAGGATCTAGGAATTAAATGAAGGCTGCATTAGTGTTTGGAGGCACCATCATCACTTTGGTGACGAAGTTGACGATGGCCGAAGCGGGTTGTTCGGGTTCCAACTCGGCAAATATGTGGCACTGATTGTCCGTTTTGCTTGCAGGTTTGCGAGCCACAAATCCAAAGATTTGACTGTGTATAAAACAAATTACAATTTATAGTAGTATTGTCAAAAGCCAGAAACATGATAAACAATATGTTCTGCATATAGGCCAAAAGAAACACCAGTCATCGCGCAAAAGAAGCCGAAAAAAGTTTTAAATTGCTCTAAAGAAGCATTTGTATTAGAGGATGGAAAGTTTAATTCATAAAATGTTTAAATATAAAGAACAATATTGAATATTTGTTTAAAGTACTTTCCAAAGTCAGTTTTGAATAAAAATATTTTCAAATATAGCCTTCATGAATATTGCATTTTATAACTTAAAAGTAATGAAAGTAGTAAGGATGGCAATTGAGCGTCGGAAATGACGTCACAGGTGGGCGTGGCCTAATCTTGCCCTCCCATGATTGGTTGAATTCAGCCCTATCTGAAACCAAGATACCCTCCCACTTCTAGTGATGTCATATGGCAGGGGATTCAAATTCAGTCCTATCTGAAGCTATTATTAGGCCACGCCCACCTGTGACGTCACTTCCAAAGCTCAAAGGTCCTATATACTGCTGGTGAACTAAATGGTTTTGTATGGCTCCCTGAAATATCCCATATAACAATAAAAATCACGAAGAATTTGAGTCTTGCAACAAAATCTCTGCGGCGCACTTGGCTCAACGAGGGTAATTAAATTAGGAGGTTCGCCTAAGATAGCCAACCTCCTATCTGGCAAACTTTAAAACTTATACATAGTCAATAGTTAACATTTTTTTTACTAATTTCCATAGAGATTTTATTTCAACACCTGCATTCTAAATGGGTATTCTTCATTTAGGTTATATTTCAGGGTACCTATACCTTACAAAACGTCAGTTCACCTTTAAAATACAGTTCCAATTTTAAAGACATATCATGATATAATTATGTAATAATAATTAAACATTTTTAATTGTATTTCTCACTCATAATTCAAATTTGAAAATGTGCAATGCAGAGAAGTTATGTGATTTACAGCAAAGCCTAATCTAAAGGTTTATTATAGTATAGCTCCTTGTTCCAAAAACAAAGATTGAATATTTGTATAGCATAAGCTGAATAAAATTCCACAGGTTCTTTTGGCCAAAAAACCAATATACATACGGTACAACACCTAAAACTATTAAAACTACAGTAAAGTTCTGCATGCCCCAGAAGATGCATTCTGAAAATGAAGCCAAATTCATATGGAAATGAAATATATAATCATGCAGTTTTTTTACAAAATTACACCCACCACACAGTAACAATGATGCATCATGCATTCAGGGGAAAAACAGCTTTATATGGAAACTTACCGTTCAAATGTAACTCTCCTGTGAAACGTGAGGATTGAGAGAAATGTGGAAGGAAGACGAGTCAATTAATTAGTATATCACAGGTACAGGTCAATTAACGGACAAAAATATTCAGGACACTACATTATAGGTAGAGTATAAAATAAAATTGCTCGTCATATTTAAATATATTTACAAAATGATTAGACCAAAAATGCAGTCAAAATTTACTTATTTTTTTAGTAAAAAAAGGCAAACTAAATGATAAATCTCACCCCAATTCACCCCATATTCTTTCTGCAGAGTTTGTGCAAAACCCGAGATTGCAAGCATTAAAATGTAAAAATCAAGCTCTTAAAATTAAAATAGTTATAAATAATTATAAGCCTATAATTGTATATTAAAAATGGATCTTTGAATTTCCACTAGGTAATTTTTTTTAATAAATAAGAAAAAAAACATATTCAACTTAATTCTTTACCTGTCAACCAATCTCTTATGTTTCTATTAGTTAATTGTATATTATCCACTACACTTTAAAACAGTGTGTAATTTTTTGGCCGTGAAGTTCTGCAAAATTTTTAATATTTTAAAATTCACTAAATTAACCAGCACTTTAATATTATTAAACTCAATGTTTATAAATACAAAACAACTAAAAGTACATTATAAGAATTTGCCTAAGATCCTATCAAGTTATATTTTCAAATGTCCAAATTTGAGAACAACGCAGCGTAATTTTGTTTTGTTTAATTTCCAGAAAAATGTGTGGACCAAGTGGTAATTCACAGATTCAAAATAATAATGAATAATGATTCTTACTTGTTGATGACCACCACACCGATGTCCTCGGTTCTTTGAGTCCATCTCCGGTCATCGGGGTCTATCCCGCAGTGCGTGATTGTATTGACAGGGTAGTGACGTCGGAAAAACAATCTGGAAAACATTCATAATTAATTACCCCTACATTCCTTTAATTCAATTATAATTATTATAAACCTACTTTCTGTTGTTGTCTGTCAGTGTAATTCCTTGATTGGAAACTTTAAAGTGGACAACGGTCGCGTTCGGCAAAGGCTGCGATTTCAGTAAAGTTGCCGCGGCTTTTCGAACAGCTTGAGGCCCAGTTAAAGATTCGGTGTCCATAGTGAATAGGTACAAGACATTGCAAGCTGAAATTTAAAGATGATATCAAACAGATTGCATTAATATATATTTAATATAAGCCAAATTGAATGCTATACTGACCAGCTCCTTGTATCAACAGCTGAGCAGTTGCAGAGTTGTTAGAGGAGCCTGTTAGATGACTTATATCACCATTTATAACACTGGGATCTGAAACAGGAACAATTGGTTATACTTTGTTCCAAGCAAATTAGAAAAGGAACACAGAAATTTCAACTCAATATTTAGAAAAAATCATTATTTTCATAATTTTTTCTTATTATAACAGTAATCATGTGACTAAATATTCATAATCTGACCAGTCTCTTACCAGTTTCAGGAAGAACCAACTTGCAAGGAAGGGAAAGTGGTGTGATTGAGTGTTGGTAAACAAGAGCCGAGAGACTGCCTACAATTTCAAAATTAAATTATTAAAAAAATAAAACTAAAATCGATTAGAATTTTATATAATACAATACAATAACAAATTAAAGGTACAATATATGTGCTTACCAAATACAGGTTCGTTACTACCCCCTTTCAGCTTGACTCCTTTATCGGTCATTTCAATGAGGAAGTGGCGCACCAATTCGTTTGAAATATCCCCTTTAAATATTCAGATTTACATTAAATCAATTAAAAAATTTGTCAAATTCTTATATAAAATGTCTAAATACAAATGATATGTACCTGTTTTGCCCTGGACATTTGGCGGAGGTGTTGCCACTTTAAGAGCCAATCCAAAAGCACCTGGGAATGAATTACTATTCCTGACTAAAAACGTTCCAGGAGGTGAATCCTTGAGCAGGTTGATGGCTGGAAATATACATTCAGTAAAATATGAAACATTTATGAAGATTTTATATTTATAATTAACACATTCATGAGTAAAGTGAGTACGTACCATCTTCACGTGAGATATTTGGCTTGTACCAGTACTTGGACAAATCTTTGACAAACAGTGGATGGTGGTGGATGATCTCATATGGTTCTACAAGAATATTACATATAATATAATATTTAATGTGCCATTTTTAGTTGGATTCAAAATGGCTTAAAGGTGAACTGACAAGGTTTTGCAACATACCCTGGAAAAGCTAGCATTTGATTGCCACTAATTTAGGAACATTGTCTGAAAATTTGAGGCCATTTGAAGCATTATTGGCTGAAAAATCGAATTTTGCCAAATCTGGACTCTGTGACACCAGCGTGGTGACACCGTCCTTCCATGACGCCATCTTTAACTACTCGTAACTTTTTGTAACAATTTTTTAAAAAAGTTTTGTTTGCGCCAATCGTTTTATTGGCATCAATTCTATAGAATTACACACTTTCCAGGGTATGTTACAAAACCTTGTCAGTTCCCCTTTAAATATGAAAATTACCTGTTAAAGAGATTAAACTGGATCTTCTAGATTGTCCAAAATAAACTGTTGGTGAACTTTGTCCATTAGATGTGTGGGAAATATTTGTAAGAGGTAGTGAGCCATCTAGAGTTGATGGATAGTGATGTCCTCCTCCAAGACCAGTACGCAATTGTTGTACAGTTGCAGGAGAAGGACTTCGTTCTTTGCTACAAATTTACAAATGAAACCACTTCATTGAGAATAATGATCATTTAAATTGTGCCACATCTTGTTTAACTTACCGGGATAAAGTTGGACTTTTAGGTGGAAGGCCAGTGACAACACTTTGAGGTGGTGGAGTGGACTCTAATAAAAACAATGCAGTGAAGTAACATTAGTTTCATCACTATTTTAAATTACAATTATAAAAACCTTGTTGGATCTATAACTCGTATACTACCTTGATTTGAATATGGTGTTTTAGGGTAGACTGGAAAAGCAGGTGTTGCAGGTCTGTCACCAGCTCCAGGTGTTGAAGGGCTGTATTGAGGGCTGCTGGAACCATCAGGTATGCTCTGAGAATAATTCCAATCCTGAAACAGGAAAATCAATTCAGTTATTCCCAGCTATAACACTAATTATCTAGTATATTAATTAACAATGTTTAATTACCAGGATTTTGCTTCGGCCAAGTATTGGGCTCACTGATCTGCCACTGGAAGTAGGTGTACTCTGATGTTGAGGTGTCTGAGTGGTCACAGCACGAAGTGTCATCTCCAAATCATCCAATTCCCGAACAGTAACTGGGGATTTGTGAAATATTCAAATTGTTATTAAATTTCCTATTTGCCAGTTCAAATTCCCATTCTCCCACAAGAGGTCTCTGCATACATCTTGCAAATCGTCAATTATGCTATATCTTTATGTAGGTCACAACTTAATGCTGTCTTTCATGATGAAATAAACTGGCTATCTTCCAAGAACAGCAACTGAATTAAGTAATTTCCTTGCAAATGAAAGGCGTTGGTTGCCCAATTTCAATAAACTATGATAACAAATTAATTTGCAACCATTTTATGGCTACTACATATATTGCCAAACCCATATGACTACATACATTACACTCTTTATATTACATGACTAGGAAGTGGACTAAAATAGAAGAACCTCCTAAATTAATTACCCCTTGGAGAAATGTAAGAGCTAATAATTTTTTGTTACTAATTTCCAATGAGATTTTGTTGCAACACTTGCTAACTTCATTGGTTTATCTTCATTTAAGTTAGATTTCATTGTAACTTAAAGGTGAACTGACAGGGTAAATTTCTTGCAACCGATTTCTCTGAAAAATTTCCTATGCATGAACAACATGTATTTGCATATGTCCAATTTTTTTCTAATTTTTCCACAGATTCGTTGTTTTAATAAAAATTCGCAAATTTACCCAAAAATAGGTCCTCAAACTGACAAAATTTACATCCGGGACAGTGCGTATGGCATGCCACTTGCACCAAAGCGTGCTAAATGCCTATTGGCTTTATACAGGTAGCTCCCCTATTCATATGCTGGAACAAACTTTCCATACTAGAAATTTACCCATCTTAGCCTCTCTGCACAGGCCCAAAAACACAAACTTCAATCTGTTAAAACAATGTTAATAAATTAAAAAAAAGAAAGAAATGAACTCATAGTTTTAATTTTAATCATTCTTTCTACAGCCCGAATATCATGGGGTGTTACATAACCTTGTCAGTTCACCTTTAAGTTCACCTTTAATTGTATAATTTTACCAATCCATAATTCAACTTTTAAACAATTCAATGACTGCATTAAGTCATCAAGTCAATTAGTAATTGCAGATAGGGGAAAATAAAACATTTAACTAACCTGGACTTGAAGTTCTTGGTTCCACCGTGGTCAAGAGTCCCGTCGGTGTCTGCGCCTTCATCGGCGCGCTACTGGAAGACACCAACACTGGGTGCTGTTGTTGGTGATGCGGATAATTCTGATTTGCATAAATATAAGTGTTGCTGTAGATGTTAGGAGCATTGAGAAGAGGGCTAGTTCCCTGTTGCTCTGCCTGGCGTTTCGCTTGCTCGTGAGCTCGTTTCACGGCAACGAATGGCCTGTCGTGAGAAGAATCGGACCTCTGCCTCTGCAAGGGCTTGTTGACTGTAGCCGGTGTCTGCCAAGTACCGTAACGTCCCCTGGTCACTTCCCGACTGCTTCCACGGCTCGGTATCAACGGAGAAGATGGCGCGGAGCCCGTGCTGGATTTTAGCGGCGCGGAGGTCTCGGTCGCCGGTGATGGTGGCTTCTGCCAATGGCCGTTGGTGGTGTGCACATGTAGTGGGGTGTTGTAACCTGGGTCTTCACGGTAAACGTTCATTCGTTGTTGAGTGTTTCGAAGCTCGGAGATGAGTTGCTGTTCTTTCGGTAAGCGGTCTCCTCGCATTCGCGCTTCGTTCCTTTCGCGTAATTTTTGCTGCTGCCTTTGAAGCCAAGCACCTCGATCATCCGATCTAGAAATTAAATATATTAGTGTAATTGCTATTTTGTAATGGTAGGTACCCCAAAAAGCATCCCTAAAAATCAGGCAAATTATAAACTTCCTTAAAGATTACATCCTACCGGTCATATTCTACTAGAAATTACATTTCAGCACAACTTTTTACAATAATTACAAAATAGGGTACTCATTTTTTCTCACAAATTTATCTATGACATTGAAGTTTTTCAAACAGAGAAGGAGGGAGGAGTTTTCTAAAATCTTTTTACGCAAGGTTGTTAACCTTTTATATTTTTCCAGCCATTTGGTTTACCTTGACTTTCGCCAAGTCATGCTGAAATGTTTTTCTTTTTTATTATTTTACATGGGGAATAAATAGAAAACTTTTAGAATCGTTAGTGTAGCCTATATGACATCCATGAAACTTTCATCGCATGATAGAACTTTGCGAATGGATTGTTCCAATTTTCTGAAACTTTTTATAACAATTAAAATTCTAAATGTTAAATATTACAAAAGGTACTGTATTTTTATATGAATTACAAAATATATAGAAAATTAAAATTAAACAGACCTGTTTAAATCCGAGCCTGGAGATAAGTCGTAAGACACCGAATCATCGTGCCTTGGCAGCGTAGCGTACGAAGTCCCGCCATCAACATTATTATTCCCATTATTAGCCAGACCAGTATTATAATGTACTCCATTAGAAATAGGTGCTGGGTCACTTCTGATCATAGTCGTCGTGGTAGTTGTGGAACTCCCCGGGAAGATCCTCCTGTGAAGACGCGGGCTAGCGGGAGGTACCCCATACGTAAACGGTTGACAATCCTTCCTCGCATGGTACACCAATTCCCTGTCTTCATCATCAGTAGCCTCAGGTAACCCATCGTTCATCAACTGTTTCCTTATACTACCAGACCCAGGTCCATGGTTGAACCCGTTGGTCATCTGCGGCTGATTGTATGCGGCTGGTTTCGCCGCGTTCGCAGGCACACTTGTGGTTTTAATATCTGGGATGGATTCCACATCAGCCAGCATGCCACTAAGGAGTTCATCAAGCTTCCTTTGCTCCTTCGAATCCGGAAGAGAATTGGTGGTAGAATTCTCCCTGCTCGGTTTCGGTCTACCATCGGGTTGTCGATGAACCTCCACGTGAGTTTCAAAAAGGTTGGTTGGAGTTGGAGTGAGAGTTAGGGGGTCACTGGTACTGGCTGTGCTCTGGGTACCATGGCTGTGTGGAGGGGTACTACCAGTGGCTGCATGAGGACCAGAAGTTGAAGAGATACCGGAGTCCATGCTGACCGTGTGAAGACCGTGGTGGATGATCTCAGGTGGGCCGGAGGATGAGACACCGTTGGTTGCGTGATGTGGGAATCCACCGTTCATGGGTCTTTTGGCAACAGTGGCGTACAAGCTTCCGTCTAACGGACCCAATCTGTGGTTAACTGACCAACAACAACCCAACACCACCACAACGCTCCTTAAATCAAATCATGCTACCAGAGTCACGCAGTGCCCACGTCAAGTGACAGATTACTATTATTATTATGAAAGGAACACATTCAACTGTAGCTGTCCGAATGCAAACGATAGTTATTTAATTATGATGGTTTGACTGGAAGTACAGTGAACCTTCCAGTTTAAAGGTGAACTGACAAGATTTGCAACATACCCTGAAAAAGCGAACATTCTATTGCAGCTAATTCAGGAACATTGTCTGAAAGTTTGAGGCCATTTGAAACATTATTGCCACAGATATGAATTATTTAGTTTCATATCTGTGGAGTGTATGGGGTAGTATATTGTGAGATATGTACATTGGAGCGCCATTGATAAGCTCTGCCATTGGCTGAAACTGCAGAGGCGCTTGGCCTCATTGGCTGAAAATTCAAATTTTGCCAAAACAGGACACTGTGACACCAGCGCGGTGACACCGTCCTTCCATGACGCCCTCTTTAACTACTCGTAACTTTTTGTAACAATTTTTTAAAAAAGTTTTGTTTGCACCAATCGTTTTATTGGCATCAATTCTATAGAATTATAAACTTTCAGGGTATGTTACAAAACCTTGTCAGTTCACCTTTAAGAAAATGCTCACAAGGAATAATACAAGATTAGTAAATTACATTAAATTGCAATTACTATTACTGTATTACTTATTATAATTGTACTATTACTGTATTCTTACAAATAATATTGATGTTACTATTAACCTAGAATGATTACAACAATATTAATTGATTTATTTAATGTTGTCTTGCTACTTCAGACAGCTAAGTGAATTTTTCCATTTTTGAATAACTTTTTAAAGTAATAACAAAGCAACACTGCAATATAATTGAATCAAAACTCATACAATTATAATATTAATAAATTTTAGAACAAATTTTCAAAAAAGCCTATTATATTATTAATATATTACATAAATTATATAAATTGTACAAACAACTAAAATAATTTCCGCACATATCAAACTTGGTAACACAAATGGTAAATGTAAATAGCCTACTATAACAAATATAAAACAGAATCCGAGTTGGTATTAAATAAAAACTTAGTAAAAACAACCCAAATTCAAAATCCATGCAAACATATACGTAACTTGCAAAACAATATACATAACATAAGAAATATGGGTTTAGAATGAAATCTTACCTTGAGAGGTAGAAAGATCCAAATCTCCTGTTTCTGCAGAATAAACAAGAAAAAGTTAACAATTTAATCAGTTAATTGTCCACTTAATTGTCTAATTAGTTGATATAGAATGATGTACCATTTAAAGTATCTTCCGGAAGGGTGTCAAAATTTTCATACGAATCCCATCTGACTATATTATCTAGAGAGTAATCAACAGGGACAGACAGGTCCTGGAAGGCATCTGAATCGTGAAATTAATTAAATAAATAAGTATTATCTAGTTTTTAACCATTATTATAAACCACTTACTATAGTGACGTTCGGCCACCGATGAAAACCGAAGTTCAACTCTTCCCATATCGGGAAACTTTTCATCTACAATATGATAAATACTTATTTAATATTGTGTTATGAATATTACTAAACAGTGTAGGTGGGTGTTACCTACCTTGGCATGCTTCATCCAACTGGTCCTTGGAAAATTCAAGTGTGTACTCGGTGATGGCGCAAGTGTGAAATTGGCACCGGAAGATTACTACGCGTCCATCAGGTTTCACTCTCCTATGATAAGCTTTCACTAGAATATCTCCTCGAAGTTGCAGTGGTGTATCCAGAGTGATAGGTACACATTGCAAACTACTTGACACAGAGCTATATCAAAAAATTACACAATTTCACATATACTCCATAACCCGCGTTAACCCGCGTTAACGCGCCAAAATCTATATCACTTACTACACTCCAGAAGTAAAAATCTGCTGCATTCCCTGATACACTTTTATGAATAACCGGCAACCTGATGGTAAGATGTCATTCAAATTATAATCCGTATTCAGCAATTAAAGGTGAACTGCCATTTGGTAAATTTGGACTACCCGACAATTAGTCTGTCCAATTCTGTCAATGATTGGCCAAAAACGGCATTCGAGGCATTGACCAAAGTCCACTTTTCCCGCCCTGTCAGTTCACCTTTAAGTAAATTACAGGGTGGACCATAAATAAGAGCAATAGTCCTAAAAATGGTTCACGCGCGGTTTGAAAATGTGAACATTTGAACAAATAGATGCTATATGTATGGAAATCCATTAAAGTTTAATCAAAATCTATTGTTTTGCTCTTAAATGATCCACCCAGTGCAATGAGCTTCTTTGTCTAACCTCCTTTATAATCACAATTTGGCGTTCCCTGAATAAAAACTTGTTGAAGGTACAATGGGCTGTTGTTGATTTTGATTGATCCTGATAAAAGGCCTCCAAAATACTCTATATACCTAAGAGAAATACATTTTAAAACACCATTAATGTTGAATAATCCAAGTGGTTTTCAATACATAATAGTAGAATATGAATAAACAAATATTTAAAGTCAACTTTTGTATAGGGCATAAATTCCAAGAATGCATTTACAGACAATTGTGTGTAAATAAAAAGGTATTTGGAATGGATCAAATGTGACATTGAAAGCAATGCTGACTCAGAACAAACAAGAAAATTGTAGCTTACTGGGCTGACAACAATGACAATACCTTTTCTGAGAAGGTGGAAGCAACCCGTGAAGTTTCTCGTTGAAGAATTTCTTCATCGCAAACCTGTCTAATGCTTGGTCAGCACTGCAAATTCATACAAATTGCATGTTGTAATTAGTTATACTGGAATTAAACAATATAAGTCTAATGTAGTTTCAAATATAATATAATATACCTGGCAGAAATATTGCTGTAATGCATATACGCAGCAACCACAACTCGAGCGCGCTCCTTTCCACCCTGAAAACAATCAGTACACAAATAATACCAATTAAATCGAATTCAAATAACAATACATTGGCAATGACCGAGTTATCTTACATCATACTTTAATCAAAAAATAAAATGGAAATTTTTAAAGGTGAACTGACAAGGTTTTGTAACATACCCTGGAAAGTGTGTAATTCTATAGAATTGATGCCAATAAAACGATTGGCACACACAAAACTTTTTTAAAAAATTGTTACAAAAAGTTAGGACTAGTTAAAGAGGGTGTCATGGAAGGACGGTGTCACCGCGCTGGTGTCACAGTGTCCTGTTTTGGCGCCTCTGCAATTTCAGCCAATGGCAGAGCTTATCAATGGCGTTTCAGCGTACATATATCACAAATACACCACCCCAAAACACTCCACATTTTTGAAACTAAATAATTCATAACTGTGGCAATAATGCTTCAAATGGCCTCAAAGTTTCAGACAATGTTCCGAAATTAGTGGCAATCAACTGCTAGCTTTTTCAGGGTATGTTGCAAAACCTTGTCAGTTCCCCTTTAAAACTCATTTTTCCATGTATCATCATACTCAAAATCAAACAAACTATTCAAACAAAAACAATAATAACATTCATGGCAGATATTTTGCTGTATTAAATACATAATTGTTAAATTAGAACAAATATTTATACTAAATCCCATAAGTGGATATTTAAATTATATTTTTAAATTCAATCTTTAAGATTCAATCTTCAAAATCATTATTTATTTTTTCATTACTGTCATAATCATATGATCCGAATTTCATAATATAATCTGCTAAACTTGTTTATAAATAATTAGAAGGATTTTGACATTTAATTTAGGCCTATTCAAACTTATAATCAGATTTTAATAAATTTTTTAATCATAATAATCTCATTTTTATGATAATGATTTTGGTTGAAGGTTGAATGCAACCAATGTAAATGGTATGTCAGTCAAAATGGCTTAAATTATGCTTCTAACAATTTGTTTTTGCAGATGTACTTGCACAGCCAATTCCCTTTTGTATATAGAAAGCTTAGTTTCATAGTTTGGTGGTGGCATTGTCTACTGATAGTAGCACACTGTCATGTTCAACACCAGAAGACAAATAAGAATTGTTTGAGAGAGGAGGGCAAATGAATGCAAACCTTGGAATGGAGCACTACGATGTGATGAGGGCCACTGTTTAGCCAAGAGTCCATCGCTTTGCAAATACTGCAAAGCCTCTCCAGAGGAGGTGCCAAGTGTAGAGGCCAACCAAAATCAAAAACTTGCTTGTTCAGCTTCGATACATCGTTTCTCCTCTCTGAGAGATTGAAGACCTGAACATAAAAATAAAAAATCAATAAAAAAAACATTTTTCCAGTAAATGACATGTTGATTGACAACATGATTACAGAAGTAAAAACTTTAAACAAGCTGTTTTATGAGTTGATATTTCAATACAGTAATTTTTTTTTACAGTCACCCTCCTTACAGTCACCTTCCTTACAGTCATTTTTCCCTTACAGTCAACTAGCACATCTCCCATGATTTTAATACAAAACTCTTAATGTAATCTGCATGTTTTCTTAATAGTCATCTCCAATAAAGATAATATTCCCCTTTAATCAACAACTTTTTCAATCTTGCCATTTTTTTTCTTACAGTCAACTTATTACACAAAATAAGAGTCACATCCGGTCCCATTTGCAACCTTTTTCACCTTTTTCCAAATAAATTGCATCATGACTTTGTAATATATAATCATGCATTTCTTAGAATAAAGTCATTTTCCTTTTTTAATATTGTCAACTGTTTCTTCATGACTTGGAAAGTTGACTGTACGGTTACAGTCAACTTCCTTTACAGTAAACTATAGTCTACCTTGAAGAATAGTCTATTCACACAGCTATCTTTATAGTTGAATGTTATAACGCCTTTATTTGAAGGAGCCAATGAACAAGTAGCTGTGGCTACTCCCACCAATTGGCATGTTCCCCAGATGGGCGTGCCCTGCAGTCATTGGTTCACTCCAAGAAAGGCGTTAACATTCAACTATAAAGAAGCTGTGAATAGACTATAGACAATATAAAACAAAATAAAACAAAACAAAATAAAACAAAATAAAATAAAATAAAATACAATAAAATGGTGACCCAAGGAGTTGACAGTTAAAAAAATCCACTGTATATATAATGTAATATATAGTAATTACATCAAAGTGTTAATAAACCATGTCATATTTTGCAAAATTTTGCAAAAAGCCAAACTTTGCCAAATGTTAGAGCTTCTTTATATGGAACATAAATAGAAAATAGAAATAGCATGTTGAATATAAGCAATGTTTCATATGTTTATACCATGTAATTTTCGCTGTGTTTCGTCTTCAGCATTTGCGTCACTTCCTTCAGAGCTGTCTTGTAAGAATCCTCTGTATTCCCCGCAGGGAAAGTCATTGCTAAAAATCAATAAAAACACATTATATATATTCCTATATTAAAAATCCCATAATCTCAAATTTTAAATTTATAAATTGAAAATTCACCTATTATTCTTTCTGTAATGTATATTAGATCCATTTCAATGCTATCTGTTCGTAACCGCACACGTGGTTGTCTAGATAACAAACAATGGATAATAAATCAATTATTACAATTACACAATAATAATAAAATCTTGATAAAATATCCTCAAAACAATGTAAAACCTTCAAATTAAAATACATTTTTTATTTTATTATTTTCATTACCTGACTTGAATTGTAGCACTTGGGCCGTTTGCTGCGATTCTACTGACTGGATAAGTTACCTAACAAAGAAATAATATGTTATGAAATTCAAAGTATTTTTTTAAATAATATTATACACTTAAAAGTTACACAACTAAATTTTGCAAATTTTATTAATCATGTACTCACTGATTTTCTTAATTCTGGAGGCGGCCTTACAAGAACATCATTATTTTGTTGCTGCAAAAAGGTAAAAAGAAAAAAAAAACTTATTTTGCTGCAAGGTTACCTTATTTTTACTAACTGCTAAAATGTTGCCGAATAATATTGAATTTAAAGATAAGATATTATATGCCAATAAATACACAAGGCACTGATAAAAACCAAGTAATATTTGGCTGAACTTCACAATGCATGTATACTTTGCACTCAACAACAAAGTATATTACAGAAAAATACAAAATATCAAAGTTTTTTCATGTATGAAAGTCACCATTATATAACTTTTATTCAAAATTTAGGCTATTACTCTTGCTATTACATATGTTAAATTACCATTGATTTTTTCATAAGCATTCTTTGTAAAATTACAGGGAAAACTTAATAAAGACATGATGTCAAGTATTTCTTTTTATATGTACATATACTCTATAATATTAAATTTTTCATCAGTGTTAATTACATTGTAAGAAAATTCAAATGCCATGTTATGTAACGTTCATGGTAACACTGCAATTTAGTAACACTATTAAAGAGCACATGAAACATTCAATTTTTTGCATTTATATTCAAGGTGAAATGTAATTAGATTTTGTTACGTAATATAATATACTATAATATAATTGGAAATATAATTATTTTTATATCAAGTCATTTCCCCTTTAATGTATAATTTTTTTAATAATGCAAAATGCCGAGTAGTAGCCAATAGCATAAATAAATATTAAATTATCTTTAAATTAGATATTCATGTTTGGAAATTTATATACCTAATAATGTAATTCATTTTGTGTTTAAAAAATAAAAAAAAATATTTACTAAATTTATATTAAAGGTGAACTGACAGGGTTTTGTAAGGTACCCTGATAATTGGTTTGTAAGTAGCTATGTGTGTCCCTTATA
>JAQFZQ010001093.1:0-22506 GCA_034696005.1 Glomeris marginata
CACATACTCCTGAATGTCCCTTCTAACCCTCTGCCAAGTTTCACAATTAAATTGTAATTGCGAACTGAGAATAAAAAAAAAGTCGGATACTTTTTGGACAGCCCTCGTACTATGTGCAATACAAACAAAAAGTTAATTGTTTTAGATGTACATTTTCATTTTGGAACTTGAAAGCTGGCAAAACGATTCTTTTGAAATTACTATAGTAAACCAAGTAATATATAACAATTACTTGCAATCAAATATAATGATTTGGTTGTCGTTTATTATTGGAAGTTTTGTTGCGCAGCCACTTTATAGACTGTCACCCACACACCAATTATTTCTGGCAAAATCTTAGGATCATGAATGTTGTCCGTTGTCATTTCCACTGTGGTGTAATAGTAGGTTGTCACGTGATCTGAAGATCCCGCCTAGCATCAGATATTTGCCATTGCGGATCTGAACGATCGATGCAAGCCAGTCATACGCTTGCCAACTTGCAAGGATAGTCGCTCAACCTCTGCCTCATTCCTATAAACTGCACCAGCATCAACATCATAAACTTCAAATGATGGAAAGTGACATTGTCAAGCAAGGCTATTTGTACATCAAGCGGCCACCGAAGAATGGCATATTTCGTCTGAAAGTAAGTAACTGAATTGCATTCAATTCCAATATCATGAGCAAAATTAAATTATAGTTTATGCAATGCAATGTATTAATATTGCATGGCAATAACTTGTGTTGCAGTATTTTTTAGTAATTTAACCCCTTCAATCCTGAATTATGAACACTAAATCCTTGGACAAAAATCTTTTCCATTGTTATAACAGAATATAAAAAACAATATTTAAGAGTTTTTGATTTCCCATATTGCTAGATGTCAATACATTGAAAACTTTGTGTCCATTTGTATGAGCTGCAGGATTGAAGGGGTTAAGTTGAGAATTAAATGTGTGCAATAACAGTGAATACAAACTTAGGACATTAATATTGTCTGCAAAACATGTTTAGTAAATGCATTTAACTAAACATAGGACTACAAATTAAAGTTTTGTCTCTTATATTTTATACAAATTTATGATTCGGAACTTCAATATTTGGATTTTCTAAAGTATACTATATAGAAAGGCAGTTTTATGTGATTCCACACTGTGTGCCATAATTAATGTTGGAATTATTATAAGTATACTATGCATCTGTTATACTGCTATTATTATTTTCCCTAAAATTATCCAATCTTTGAAATGGAAAAATATGTTTTATTATCTGCCCACATGTTTATAAAACTATTTTCTTATTGAATTGGTTATGAAAAATATGCCATGAATACTAAGAACCTTCGTGAATTCTGAATGACCTATTGTAGGTCCCATGTAAAAGTTAGGATTTTGGAAAACAATTTTAATATCTGTACAAAAGGAGAAAAAACAATTTTGAATTTTCTTATATTTGAAGAGATGACCAGAAGCGTTTTTTGTCAATCTCAGCTGCTCACATTCAGTGGCCAGTGCATCAAAAGAAATTGAAGTGTCTTCCACCATGCATCATTCTTTTTTTATCTGGCATATTGATCTTTTTACTTTGTGCAAGATCAGGATATTGATTTTTCTGCAATTGAAATTTACTTATTCCAAATAACTTCATTATACATCTCTTGAATATGGATTTTGTTCTCTTTTTAAATTTTTTCAGCTAAATGCATTATACATCTTTGATAAATGTCAAATGCTATTCACTAATTGCTAAATGAAATTCAATATTTCTACTATATTTAATGCAGGGGAAATGTGACTTAATACAACAGCCAAATATTTATTTCGGATTCAGATTTTTTAATATTCTGCACGTGGAATATAGCACTGAATGTGCACTGAAGCCCAGAAACTGCTTCTGGAAACTTATGATATATTCTGGCTTCATTTAACATATGTTTACACTGCACAGCACCGAATACATCCAAAAATGTTTGATTTACACACGTGTGCTCCGCAGTATAATTCTGAAATAAATGTACCTTGACTAATTAGATAATGCTTTGAAACTTTTCAATTAAAATGCGTGAGCTGCCAATAGCACAATATATCATAATCTATACCTACTTATCTCTTATATTCTGGCACTTACTCTAATATGTAGCACATGTATAATAAACTCTATTAAAAGTTGCTAAGCATAAAGTTATATTGCTATATGATTGAATTGAAAGTAGGGGTACTAAATGCTTCTCAACAGAAGCCTTTGATGTAATTTCAATTAAGACCTAATATCAATTATCTGAAGAAATTGAGACCATGACCTACTACTAATAAAATCGAATTTACTGGCAGTATATTATTGATTATGGTTGTAATTTATTTTGCCATGCACTCCTACAGTCCAAGAAATGCAAAGAATGTAGGTGCATATATGGCAGCTATTCACAATTACCATATAGGAATTTAATTACTTGCATGGCCTGCTACTAGATAGATATATGAAGTACATATTTGGCAATTTCCTGCTAGTTAACTATAGCTGCTGGACGTATTCAATCGAAATTTCTGATAACTGGCATTTTGTGATAGACAAGTTGCACGGCTATATTGTCACTGATTTTTAAAATACATATATGGTAAAATGTTCCCCTTGAGGAAATTCAAATTGCATTTCCCATTTGGCTATTGCATTATTATGATGTTAAATATAATGCAAGGAAATTTGGTGGCCATCGATTTACAAATCTCTTCTATAGATTGAACATTTTGAGCACCATATATTCTGAGAAGAAAAAAGAAATGAAATGACATTCAGTTTGCATCAATTAGACTTTATAAATTGTCGCAGGGAATTTTAAGTAGTTTTGAAATCATATTCAGATATCACCTTTGCCAACAAGGTTACATATGACTTTAAAGAACTGGTGTTCCTAAAAGAAACTAACCAACAACTGCAGAATATATGTGTATATATATGGTCTTTGTTAAATTGTGTCTGATGATAACCTTTATGAAAGTTCATGGAAACATGCTGCACTGGTAATTAAAGTGTTTCATTACGAGTTTGGAAGGAATTGCAGCAGTAGAGCCTCGAAATTACTATTTTGTTCAAGCCATAATTCCTACCTCCTCCATGTTAATTTAAACCATCCAATAACTTTATTTTTATTCCCCAAGTTTAAAATACACTCTGTATCTTAAATATTTTTTCGCAATTAATATTTCATTAAATGTTTTTCCACTCATTTATGAAATTGTGAATGCTGATTGCAAAGATCACATAACATATGTTATCTTAGTGACCTTCTGCGGCAGCTTGAAGGTCACTAGTTCCAATACGAGAGTTGAAGCTGAGTAACTAATTAGAATGAAAATAATTATTTCATAATTTTAGGTCTGAAATTGCAATTACGATATAGTATTTTAATACTAGTAATATCTGAAATAAACGACTTGCCACACAGCAAAGTGAACATTAAGGAGCAGAAAACAACCAGGAGAAAGTAGTGCATCAATGTTTATTGTCCCTTGATGACCACTTTGCTGTCTATCTAGCCAGCCATTTCTTTCAGATATTACTTTGAAGTTGGCAAGTTGCTATCGCAAGTGCAATTTCTGCATAAAAATCTCGAATCATTAATTTCCGTCATAATTTGCTAGTACTCAGCTTCACCTCTCACAATAGACTAGCTATTGATTAGTTCTTTACAGGATATACACCATGTTGGTAGTAAAATGATGTGTTTTATTTGGAGTAAAAGAATGAAAAAGGTGCGGAAATATTAGACCAACATTTGGTATTTTCTTTTTAAATAGATATAATGTGACCCTCACACATTTGTAAACTAGGAAACGTTTTGTAGCATTTGATATGTTTGGCAGAGCAGCAGAGCAGCCAAAGGTAGTAAACAGCTGCCTGCCAAGCCACACATGTGCTGCACGGTACACATTTTGAGGGTAGTATTTATATTGCGACTTATTAGTACATGTATATTTAATTTGCACTCGAAAATTGTGCGATCTGTCTGTTATTACTCCCATGGTTTTAATTGCACTGTGAAAATCACATCCAATTTCATTGCAATATCACCATTAAATCAACATTATCTCATTTTCTATCACAGCCACACTATATTTTTCATAATTTTGTAACTGTCCTCATAAAAGTTTTTTTAACACCTTCAGATATTGTAATTATATAAAAACTGGTTCTACATATTTATAATTGTTCAAAAGACCTGTCAATATATAACCAGTATGACAAAAGGTATATATTTACATCATTTTAAGGTGTGAAATTCAAGAATAGCATATTAAGTGCATTGCCACTCAAACAAAAAATATCGATAGTACTTGTCATTGACAACATACATCCAAGTGTATTCTATGAATTAAGTACTTGGGAATCCTTCAGGGAAAAATGCAAGGAGAAATAAGTGAATGGTGACATCAACTTTTCGAGTTCAAGTCACACAGGGTGGCTGACAATGATGACAGTTCATACATGATTGATTTTGTCATGTGAGGACCTGTCTGTTAGGTAACCACTTCAATGAAACTGTCGAGTCTCTCTACATCAAAGCACATTTGTGGCTATGCAGAATGCATAACATCTCATATTTTACAAGGTACATACTCCAATTATTGAAAAACATGCGAAACAACTCCATAACTTGAAAATCGTTTTTCCTAGTTTGACCTTCTCATTTCAGCTTTAATTGCTTAAACTCTATTATGTACTCATTTAAACAATTTTGTTTGATTCTTCCTCATTACTCACAATTAACATAACCAAAGTGGGAATATTTTTATTAAGGGAATTGCTATATAGTGTGTTTATATGTACCAGCTAGAAAATCAATCAGAAATGCAAACAGAGCAAGACATTGTCTGATATTCCATTCAAATATAAGTGTAATGTAAATTCATACATTTTGTTATATATTTCCCTTGAAAGATTTATCTCTATTTTATTTTATTGAAATGTATTCCTTTGAATCCAACATGAATGTGCACATGAATGAGCCACTATTAGTGTATAGCGAGTTCAGTTTCTGAGGGAAGTTTCTATTTTGTGATGACTTTGCACAGAACTGAATGCTTGTCTGAATGGTATTGATGAAAGACGTATCCTCGAAGCCAAGCAAAGTTTACCTGAACTCTGCAAGAGGGCAAACGAATTCAAAGAAAGTGCAAATTCAAGGTTATACATCGTGATGTCAATATCCCAGCTGGTTTGAAACAGAAACTTAGGGAGCATGTTAGGGCTGGAAATAAATAAATCATGCATGCATACTTTTATATAGAGAGCATGTAAAAAAAATAAGTTAGTTGGCTAGACAAAGGAGGTATAGGGATATTTTCAGTAGCATGTGCAAATCTCACTGTATATATAGCTTTTGTTACTGCTTTCCATATACCCTTTTTGGATGTCAATGTACCTACATAAGTATGACATGATTTGAAAACCACTTCCAAAGAAATGTGGCAGTTCCCACCGGAGCTTCTTTTATTCATAGCCATGCCAATCATTCCCTAACCCCTATTGCCTTGTGAGGCATTAATATAGTATCCTTTGTTGTTCACCCAGTTTATGATGGCTGGTATAATGCTTCAAACTCTGTTTCACAAAATCCGAAAATCCGATCGATCCTTATAGGCAATACTTTTTACAGTCTAGTTTTATGTGACATACTTATCGATTGCTGTTTTCAACCATATCCTGCTGTTGTTTTCCAGCAAGAGGGTTAGAATCTCTAATACTTGCATTACATGCTTTCATTCTTTCTTTAACTTCCCTGCATGTTTACAATGGTGTTTATTCTGTTAACACATTTGTTCAAGTGGCCTATACATGCTCATTTTTCTGTTATTTATGCTAAATGTTTTTATGTCTGCAATATAAAACAAGTCAATTAGAATGAATGAAAGCAAGAGTATACTCTTGATGAAGGTATATACTATATTTATTGGGGGATACCCGATCCCTAATGAACATCCACACTCTTGGACATATGCACAAATTACATAAGAGACATTAACAATGTACTTATGTTAGGACCACTTAACTCTTTTCTTCCCTAAGTGCACTAATACCACATTAAGTTATTTTTTGCAATTAGGATTTGAAAATATATACTACTACCTTTATTTGACCAATGGAACAACACATTTGTTTGTGACAAGTCCTCAGTCTTCCATACTAATGATGAATCATGTTCAGCACATCAAGTGCAGCGTGCTTTCATTTGATTAGTGGTTAATTATAGTTTCTCTGTTTATGTGGTCATCGATCTTGAAGGGCCCGTTGCTTTTGGAATTGCTGTATAGCTGGGTTTGTTCATATTGGCCTCTGTTTCTTGGCATGGTGGAGATCTCATGGTTCAGCAGGAACAAGTGGTGGTATGTTAGATTAATGTTTCCCAAGGGGGAACTTTCTTGATGGACTTCTGGAGGACTCTGCATTCTCTTGTACATGTAATGCCTAGTGACGATGAAATTTGTTATTCTTTGGGGCCCTCACATTGTGTGGGGACATCATCAATCACGAATAGAAGTCATGGGTGGATCTACTTTAAAATTTGAAGTTGCCCCAACTGAGAATATGGGCTCTGTCACTGTGCCATGCACCAGTTATGTGTCCTAACCTCTGGGTCCAAGGTGACACTTAGTATAACTCATCCTAAACTCTTTCAGTACCACCATTTAAAATCCTCCACTTGATAGAGAAAAACTTATACTCGTTCTGTTGATAATATATGACCAAAGTGTGTGTATAGTGAGGTGAAGCATTTGCTGTATTCAATTGACCTTTACCATAACTGGATACCTGGTGGAAAGTTGAATACATAATGCAAATTAATGTATTTGCTATATAAAAGTCATATTTGCACAGGATGAACTTTTATATGTAATGGATATCATTGCTGCAAAAATATATATGCAAATGCATTAGCAAAAGAAAATGCTATCGGCAAAGTTGTATATTATTTTACCTAAGCAAGAATATTTAATAATTGATTGAACCAACATATGGAAAACTCTTTTTTGGATGTACATGTCATTATGCTTTTGCCACATAGTGAAGATCGTGTTACTAAAAGTTCCATGCACTATATCAGATTTAATCCAAGAGAATGTTGTGGCTTGTAGTATTTGTGTTCATCAACTGATTTAATTATAAATAACAGCAAATTGACAATCAAAATCAAGATGCAGCGATGCACACTTGATACCTCATGCATTAAATATTACATGTAATGACACCTATTTGTCAGTATAATAAATGGATAGACTTAATTAGCCTTGATTGCATATAAGAATGTGATTGATGTACATGGCGAAGTTAATGCCTAAATAATATGTATAACCTGCACAGTTATTTGTTATTTCTCAAGTGTGACTATGAAGGTACATTCACTATAGGGAAGCGAATAGATATAGCTATAGATTAAATGGCCTGTCACTTCCAAATAGACACTTGCAGCTTGCAGCTAGTGAGTGGGTGTTCCATTCTTCCCAAGCAACCTCGCCTACAACATTAATAATAACTACATCCCACACTTTTCGGCAGAAATTAGTTGTGAATGGCTAACTTATAATGTAACTGTAATTGGCAGTTATTGCAGAAACGAGCCAATGAAGATTTGAATTGATTGATGTATACAGAATGGTCTGTAAGGTTAGAATATAGCTAAGAGTAGGCACATTAATATCTTAATTATGTTTTTGACCTATGTATAAGCCTTGATCATGTCAATTAAAATAATCTAAAGAACAGGATTCAATGTATATGTGCTAATGATAAAATATGTCTCCTTAGAGTACAGTAATACATAACTATGTTGGTTATTTTTGTTTGTTTGCAGTCCTGGCATCGAAGGTACTTCGTTCTGCGAGATGAAAGTGTTAGCAAATCAAGTGGACTAGAAATGTACAACAGGCACGTTGATTTCCTCAAGTGCAATGCAAATAAGATTACCCTTCCACTGGATAAAGTTGTCCATGTTGGTAAAACAGAGGATTCCAAACGCTTTCATCAGGTAAACTATTTTCTTTCCTATATATTAGTGACAGTACAGGGTAGAAGTTACTGGGCGAATAATTTACTGATCTATCAGGAATTTGTAGGATTTCTGTTATTAATGGCATAGGAAGTATGGTATGGTGAATCTAAATCTGTTAACCATTTTCACTTGACATGTATTTTGCAAGGAAAATGGCTGGGTATTTTTTGAACGGCTCGGTTTACAGCTGTATAATAAATTGGAAAGTTGTAGAGGTTCCAAAGATTACTCTGATTATGCACATGTTATCAGTGTATGATTAACGTACGATTTTGCACGAATTACCAAAAACAGTGAAACAGTGCATGGCAGCGCGAAGCGTGCGAGGAGATGCTGCACTGCAGTGAAGCACGTTATGTCCTAGCCAAATGACCCCAACATGTAACACCCTGCATTTGTCCTTGTGCAAATACTAATGCTGTATTTTAGAGACAAATGTTTGCATTTGATGAAAATCACAGTTCGTGTGCCGATAACACGAACAGTTTCAATGTTGGGATATTTATCTTGAAGATCAGTGATGGGGAAGAAGAAAAACAAGATTGCTGTGAACAAGTTTGTAAACTGTGATAACGGATCTGAATAATCAATAATCTATTCCGGATTGCACTATGGGAGCAGTGGCTCAAGTTGCATGACAAAAGAAATACCATTTGTCTCTCATGCATAACATATGATATGATATGATTATCAGATCAGAATGGAAATTTGCAAATCACTATTCACCAAAACATATCTGTGTCGCCGTTTCTTAATCGGATTTATGCAAATCGTGGAACTCTGCAACTGCAAACAACTTTTTAATCAGTTTATAGACATATCGATAATATTCACAGTGACAGCTAGGAGTAATTGAAAAGATGTTTACCAAAAGGTATTAAATCACTGCAGGTTTTAATATATTTCCGGAAAATCATAACTTATGCATAGCCTATATACATTAATTAATTCTTATCTAACATGGGACCCCATCCAACCATCAATCACATGGTGTGTGCAATTAAAAAAAAACATTCAAGATACATCCAAATATCTGCATTCGTTTTGTATTGTTTGTATCGATCGATATGCAAATCGATGGCCCATAAAATGCTGTTAAATCTAAATGACATGGAATGTTCACTTCTCATGTTAGTATTGCAGCATAGCCCACACATATCATGTGATTGCTTGCAGTGCTATGTACGTCAATGGGATGATTGGTTTTCCAGTTACACAACCAGCTTCCAACGTGCATAACAAATTTGTTAATCATATGAGCATGATTTTTGGATCTTACATATCCGATATGCAACTCATTTGTTGGGAAAGTTGGTCATGGCGGTGTAAAAACTTCAATCCAGACACTTCAGACAAATCTACGAACATTAACATGCATATTGAATGATTGTTATTTAATCTAGTAAGAATGTTCATAATTTTGAATATATCTAATAGATCTGAACAGCTTATTTTTATTCCAATCTCAAAAAAGCTTTGTGGAATCGTTTTTGTGCCAACTTGAGGTGTGCCACAATGCCATACTCCTGCTTGCTTAAAGTATACGACGCTTGCACATTCCTGGAAGCCATGAACAAGATAATAAACAGCAAGTGCGAACAAAAGAGCTGTTGTCATACACTGAAGTAGCCCATGTTTGAACTATTTAAGGCTCCCAACACCGACCTCTCATTAGGGTGCTTATATTGTAATAGTTGGCCTGTTACAATTTGCTTCTGCTCAAAACAATGGCTCAAAAAGCATGACTAGCAGAAATTAAGTATTTTGAATTGCAGAATGTTATAGATTTATTTTAATTCCAACAAGTATATTGCGTGCTTTGTTTGCTGATGGGCTTTTTGTGCAAGTGTTGCAGAATTTATTGAGCAACACTTTGACGTCTTCCGAAAATCGAGTTAATGAACTGAAAGAGGCATCCATTCATGAAGAACCTCTGGAGATTTATTCATTATAGTACATGCACTAGTCTGAAAACATGTTTGTATAGGCAATAGCAAGTGCAAAATGGTGCAATACAAAGCAAAATTTGGATGCAGTTGACGAATCTGTATGCATTGATTAACCAATTACATCAATAACCCATAAACGCTTATGGTAAAGATTTTTAGACATATTGCATGGACTTAGATTGTCAAGAACTGTGGGTTTTTTTATGCCAAACAAACCACATGGGAATGTAGGGTAGTTTTTTGCTGGAATAGTTATACTCACAATCAATGTCAGTGAATATACCTATATACTTTGAATATAAATATAAATACTACCTTGAATGGGGTTTGCACACGTCAGGAATTTGGTTGTCAGCACTCCTTTTATAACATAGGCCTACATATACTGCCATTGATGTAATCAAAGGATCGGGTAATGGCTTGGGGAAATGGCTTGTGTGGCACTTCCCTCCAGTTATTAATGTGACAGTTCATAAATGCTGGGACAGAAATGTTCCCACTATGCAATGACAAAATTTATGTTAATGGACCTGCCTGTTAGGCATTTCAATAAATTACCTTACATTGTGCCAAAAAGTGGTGGTATCATTCAGTGCAATAGTATGGCAAAGAAAAAATTTAGCACAATTGTGGTGAGGCTGAACCGGAATATGAGTTGCAGTTTGAGCAAGGAGGTTTGAGCTTGCAAGTTATTAAAAACATTTGAAATAGTCATGTAAATATCTTTATAATTGTTCACAAAATAAAACTTGCAAACGTTAGTATTCTGGTTATAACTCCATGCTACAATTTGCAACCTTCAGAACCTTCAGAATCTTACAGGTTGAACACAAAATAACGTTACACCTTTAGAGTAATGCAGGGCAAAATTAGATGTACCTACTCGGAGTATTCAACATACAAAAATTGCTGCCTGCTCCGGTATTCCATAATACTTTTGGAGAGGAATAAAGTATGTGACTTTGTAAGTGCATGTTTTATTTCATTCTGCACACACCCATACAAGCGTTGAGTATGTTATAAACACATGTATATCTGAGAAACGGGAGGTGTAAGCAGAAAGTGCTTTATCATTGGAATTTGACGAAAATATCTTCCAACAATGCAAGGTCTACTAACATTCATATTTTTAGCAGAAACCTATACTTGCAAAATTTTATTTCAGTTGCTTGTTTAAATTCTTTAAAAAAAATTGTTTCATGACTATTTGGGCGTTTTGTACTGAAATGAAGGATGTCAGAATTATATCTTGTAACATTTAAAATGTGGGTGTGTTAGTTACATTTATAAAGTACAATTATATGAAATTTTTATCGTCATGTAGTAAGTGTATATGCTTAAAAAGTGCAGTACATAGTTTGTTTTCCGTTTTGTACTCATGTTACAGATTTAAACCCTGCAGGGCTCACAGTTAATTACATTTCATCAAATTGTGATGAGCTGGAACTTGTAGAAATTGTTTGATATACCAGAAAAAATCTTCCTTTAAAATTTGTCAAAACCAATTATGCGTTGAAAGATAGCGTATTAATATATTTGGTCCAATGGGACTTATCAATTTTCTGTAGCATTTCAGTTCATCTTGTTGATATGAGGAATTGCTGGGCTTGTTTAATTAACTCTTTGTTATACGAGCTAGTAGCATGCACATACATATATGTATTCTGAAAAATCTTAGTTCTGCAGAAATTTTAGAAGCTTGTTGAAGGTTGCAAATTTGCTTCATGTTTGCTGTGTAGGTGCTCCAAATTAGTATTATTATATACAAAAACATTAAAGGGCATTGCGTACATGATCACATTCATGATTATTCTAAACTTTCTGGACAGACTGTATTAACCAACTCCAAGTACAGTACTAACATTGATTGGAAAGTGTAGAGCTATAGCTGCTCCTCCTAACCATTCACTTCATAAGATGTAGACATATATTATGTCCACATAAAAACTAAATTTTTATTCCCATTATGTTATTCAAAAGTCAACAATTATTTGAATCATTTTTGTGTTATTCATGCAGGCATTTCTGGTGGTGAGCATTGGACGGACTCCTATGCTGCTTGCAGAAGAAGATCCTCTCTATGTTGATTCGTGGATATTGGCAGTCAGTTTGATTGCTGAAAAGGGCAGATCAATTCCCGAAGTGTTTGATCCGATTCTGTGGCAGCCTTGCACATTCACATCTAGAATCAGTAGTCACGACGTCTTCCGGACTGCAGGAATTGAAATCCCTACTGGACTGGACAGTGTTGCTGCGCTCAATGCTTATTACTCAGACACTCGCCTAGATGGCAAGTATTAATATTTTATCCAGACCACATCATTAATATCTGTATACTGGTAGAACAATAGGAAAATTATAAATGGGTACATTTTGCAGTGGGATAGAATGAAGGACTACAAAGTTTAGCATACAAAGGCAGTCAACTTAAAATGAATAATTATATAGGTATTCAAATATTCAAATAAAATTAACAATTTGGGACTACCTAATCAAACTACAAATTTTGTTAGTGCGTGAGACAATAAATTATTCTATATGTGGTAATGGTAGCTGAATTTATGGAGAATTGAGTCATTTTTCTACAATATTATGCAGAACTTTTCTATTGCATGACATTGATGGTGCTTCATATATTTCCAAAATTGGACGATGGTTTTTTGCAAAGAATTGGTTTAGATAGCATGATTCCGAAAAACATCCTTTCAAAGTTGTTATAGTAACGCGATTCAAGAATTGCGAAGTTGTAGAAAATTTGTGCAATACTCTTGCAATTTTTGTGAAGCTATAGGTGCTATTAATAAATTGTTACTGGAGTTTCGATCTTTCTTTTCACCATCCTAGCAACTGAATACCAGTATATGTTTTTTTTCCCCATGGAAAAAGGAATCTCGACTACTGCATGCTGGCCAATTGTTGGTGTGGGAGAATGAACTTTCGTGCACCCAGTTCAATGTAGATAAATGTAGAAGTTGAAAGATTTTGGATATGTTGATCTCGAGCGATGAAAATACATAAAAAATATATAAAGTATATAAAGACAAGAGCCTTGAAGTGTTATATTCAGAACTACATTACAGTACATCAATGAATAACTTATTGTCTGTGTACATAACAAGTATAACTCATGTATTTAAACAGGGTGGTTGAAGATATGTCACCAGTCAAGAATATAATATACCTACTGGATTAGCTAGTTCAAGCTGTGAGAATAACAGCAACTATACTATTTTCATGCCAGACCTTGCACCAATGGCACCATCCTCCAGCATCCCCCTCTGTCTTACAGGCAGAGTTTGTGATTGGACCTGCCTCGCCCTCCTCGAAGGTGGTAGTAAACATTGTCCAATCACAGTCTCGGCCTCTAAGGCAGAAGGGGATGGTGGAGGGTGGAGCCTTTGGTGCAAGGTCTGGCGTGAAAATAGTATAGTGTACTTTTTGTGCAAGCAAGTGGTCTAACTTGTAGGGTAGAGTGAGGCAACTGGCAAGGTGAGCCAGTCACCTGGGGTTCGATTCCCTGGCCGTCTCGCCTTTTTCCAATTAAGTGCGTTTTTCAATGATTGCATTGTATTACAGTTAACTAATGTTAACTCATAATATCTTCAATCAAATGGCCTATAGCAATCGTGGCAAGAGAGTTGACACTGCATGCGTTCAGATTATGACATATGCTATTCTCTAAACATGGTGACATCTGGTTGGCCCAGTCAGAACCCAGTCCACGTGTCGTACAGATGGCACCGTTTAGAGAGTAGCATACGTCATAATCTGAACGCATGCAGTGTCAACTCTCGTGCCGATTGCTATAGTTCAAGCTATAGTTACTTAGAAAGTTGTAAAAGCTATTCCACATTATTTCTTTCTATTTTTACCATTGAAACAACATTGTTTATAGGTTATTAATTCCAATTTGCGGGCTTTAGAAAATTAATTGCATTTGTCTAATACAGTGCCTTATGACATTGCGCAACTGTTTTATATTATCAAGTGAAAACTGGGATTTTTTTTCGATTACTACTGCGTTTCGATCCTAACATATTTTTACTGACATAGAAATGTATGATCGATTTTTGTTCTTTCAAAGATGTTACAGCACGAAGATACGAAGTGTCGATTGAAGAGACTGAAGCATCTCGTAGGAGCAATATCGAAGGGGCTTACGAGCTCATAATTAGATCATGGGGAGTTTCACTTGTCAGACCCGGCAAAGAGGAACACATGGTCCATTGGCCACTTTGCTTTATCCGAAAGTACAAGAATGAGATTATCCAGTCATCTAGCTTCCGGCGAAAAATCAACATAGTTACATTTGAGCTGGGAAGGTAATGCTTACCTATTATTACATTAACTTTTGCTGTCATTTGTAATTTTATGTGACCAGAAAGAATATGATCCATGACAAAAACAAAATGTGCTATTAGTGCAAGTGTTTTGGCCTTGTTCGGGTCATCATCAGGTGCCTAGAAACAGTTATAAACTGAACATGGAGTAGAACTGGAGATATTCCTTGAGAGAAACCTATTATCCCACAAGGGGCAACATGCAAATTCAGAGCTATCCATACTCAACCATAATATCTGCTAAGATACACTCCAAAATACAAATCCATTTTCTTTCAGAAATTTGTATTTGCTGTGACATAAATGTGATATTCATCAAGGCATCTCCTATAAGTCTGAGACATATAACTGCTTTGTACCACAGGCACGTGCTCACATATCGTATGCATGACTTAGCTAGATTTTTGACCATTGCATTTTATCTCTGAAGCAGTCACATGAATGCGATGTGTTTGTAAGATACAGATATTCAAGTGGAACAGCATTTCAGAGTCATTTTGTATGCAGGTTACATGTATGCCACTCACAGTCCAAAGGATAGGGGAATCACTCATAATATAGGATTTTCTGTATGTGAAGTAACTTTAAAGTCACAAATGCTCTCATATAAAAATGTAAAATTGAATATTATATTGAAAGCATATGTTATACCAAAGCTGTAAGTGGAGAAACACTATATATGATTATTTATTGTACAATATCTTTATGGGTTATTGATTTAAGTCATTCAAGTTCGGAGGTTTCTTGAAGAATATTCTGCTACATTGTAGCACTGTAATGCAAATGCACATTCTTAAAAGTGGAAGCATTTGAAGAATAATGCTGAAATATTTGTCGTTAAAAATTGTGGATGTTTTATGATAGAAGCCCTAGATTTCAAGAAATTATGGAAGTACTATACCAAATGGGCACATCCAATGCTGTCTCATCTTTTGGTGCAATGTCATATATCATTCCAGATAAGGCCACATATGTGGTAAATAGGTTGTTGCAAAAGCAGACACTATTTACTGTGATTTACTGCTTTATGTTTTACTTTTGTTTATGGCAGCATTTAGAAGATTTTACGAATTTTATCGTACTATTTGCTGGACTGCTGTAATATTTGTCAACCCTGGTAAACTGACCCATTTCAATGTGCTCTGCAAATATAAAGGTCTCATGGGGTTAAATGCCCAGCTTATTCATTGAAAATGTATTGCATGCACAATACCAAGAATGTCTACTCATTAAAACGTCTTTTTAGATTGTTTATTTAAAAATTGCAACATAAAAACTCTAAAATTTGCAAAATTTATGATGCACATTCATATTTAGTTGCTTAATTGCGTTTTCATTGTTTAACATAATCGATAACGCAAAGATAATAGGATTATCCATCACTTCACATCGCAAATATTTTTTAATTCGACATGTAATTAATTAAGGTTGCACATTCCTTATAGATATATACAGGGTGAACGAAATGTCTCTTGCACTTTGGAATAACTTTTTAAATGTAAGAGATATTCGAAAACCGTTTCCACTTAGCTTAGCAAGTACCATGGGGACGTTTCAAATGTGCCACCAATTGTGACCTTGACCTTTGTCTTCAAGGTCATATGTGTTCCAAATTGAATAGTAAACATCGAAATGTACCATACCAAATTCCAAAGTTGTAGCCTGCTGTGTAACAAACACCAATTTTCACGCTCATCCCACGTACGTTCATTTAAATAACAAGATTATTAACAAAATAATAAGTGAAATACAATACAATACAATACAATATGTCAGGCAACTACAGGCTCATGGCCCAACTAGGTTGGGTAGCTTTAGGTACTTCCCAGCACAGTGATGTATGTGTGTCAGCTAAATTTCTTCATAAAAAATGATGCATTATGTACGTATATGTCCATTCAGTGACTTCAGTTTTAAAGATCTTCATTGTAGTGGAAACACTGACCTTTGAGGTGCTTTATAATCCTGAGAAACAGATGGAAGGAAGTCCGTCAGTGAATAATATATGGACTGTATGTATATACATATATGGTGGATGTGGAAAAATATACAATTTTATGACAATGCTCGACCAAGGGTGGGTTCGACTTCAACCATGAATCTCTTGAAATTCTTCAACAGCAAAGTGTCATGCAAGATAGGGCCTATGTTATATTCGCTTTCAATGGCCAAGACAATATTCCTATTTGGAGCAGTTCTTAAATTAAGACACACCGGAGTTTTCCTGTTTTTTGCTTATTTTTCATCTGGTGAATTCTCTTGCACAAGAAAGAAATCTCAAATTACACCAATTTACTCCATTTTTGCATTGGTTGTTAATATAACACTTAAATTAGATAGAATATCATTTTGGATTATGCAGTTTCATATAGGAAGGTACACAATGTTTTATTTAAGCGAAATTAAGCTGTTGCAGAAAATGAATATGAACTTATTTGCTTTTTTAAGATTTTATTAAATTTAAAAACTGTGTTATATTTATAGCTGTAGAAATTCCTCTTCAAATTTATCACCTGCTTTTTAGTTTACTATACGAAGTAACCAAACATAATCTGAACTTCCTTATTGCACTAGTAAGACATGTTTGGTCTTTATGTTTAAAACTAACCAAGTGATGACAGATTATAAAGTTATGGTGAAATAAAAATGCCATGTGGCCCTTTGGTAATTCGGCGTTTTTAGGAGCAGGACTTAAAAATAAGCTCTTCCCTTGGGTTGGGTTTATGATGGATTAAAACCAGCTTAAGTAAGGTTGGCTGAGCAGCCTTTGCAACTTAATGCTTAAATTCCATTATAGGAGGAGCAATAATTTCATATCGTAATTCAGCTTGCATTTATAGTTGGGTTATACCTGGTTATACATATGTATCTTGCATTTTCTCAAGAATGTTTAAAAATCAGTTGATTGCTCTGAAAGTTGTTTGCTAACTCTAGACCTAGACAAATATCCATTTCACAAATACCATAAGCCAGTCTGAAAATCCACATTACTTGCTCTTGGCAATCCTATAATTGCTGTCACAGAGTGGCTCAGATGTAAAAATGCTCTCTGAACCATCAACGTGCTCCATTTACTTAGAGGATTTAATCCACCATAAACCAGGCCTTAAAGTACAAAACCTCGTATATATTTATCCGAACACCCACTTGGCAACCCATTCCATGATTCTTTGATGTATGTTGCCGCACCAGTGGGATCCATGTTTGAACATTTCCTAGCTGTATATCCCTTTGCCCTACATTCCCCTGAGAAATTGAAAACATAATCTACCTCCAGCTGGTCTAATGAAACTCACAAAACTATGATCACATTATATTATTAAGGCGGCATCATGTTATTAAATTTAGCAAAAACGAACATACAAACAAAGGAGGTGCTTTGCCATTTGCTACATGCATGTGTGCACCCTGCTGTGCAAACATTTCAGAAATAATGCACATTTCACATATATACACCCTATATTTTAAAACTCAGCTGCAATGAATAAATTTTATTCTACTAATATTAAAGAGTTCTTACATTTTGTACCCAATAGGTGAAATGAAATGTAACCTGTAATTTCACCTTTAAGAGGAAATCCATTTTAAAGATGGCTGTGCAATGACGTCACGTGTTGAACATTGTTCAAACAAGGAGTTGGTTCAACAGAAGCTGAAGTATGCACCAATTTCTTAGGATTATTGCAAATGCCACTTTTCATTTTCTTTTGTAGATAACATTTGTTCCAGTATATTTTTAGATATTCAGTAATATCAGTGGAATACAAAGAAAGACCTGCTAGACATTTTATGATTTGCTAGCTTACAAGTCGTATTTGTCTAAAACCACATGGGAAAAATGTAATATATATTTATTTCATTATATAACCATCCTCATTTTTTTTAGATATACATATATATCTATGCATTAAATACATTTGTGCAATACATTTATAATAGAATATGATACATACTTGTCAGGTGTATTTCACAGATATAAAGTTAATTCACTCCAAGAAACACTTATTTGGGTCATATAGACAGGACGTGACTAATTAAGGGTTGTATGTATGTGTTCATTATGATTGCTTCCTTACATCACACAAAGGCCCAATGGTTATTTAGCCTCTCTTATTAGAGGATAATTCTGAAGCAATTTGGCCCTTTCATTCATTCTTGGGCAGACAAAGATACGATTGTGCTTGCTCATTGGTGGCAGCAAGACATTTGATTCTTTTTACATTCGTACATGAATGTAATGGATTTTATGGATTACGAAATCTTATTTATCTGTGCATGAAATTTGCAGAAGGAAAAATCAGGCTGAACGAGGCCATCTAGGCCCTATATGCATAGCAGAAAAAACAATTATGTTTCCATGGTAGCGAAAAGCTTGTCCTCATTTTTCTAGCCATAGTGGTTATGGCAGCATTTGGCTTGTTGGCGCCTTACATAAACTTCAACAAGTGCACGTATGTATGTGTAATGTTTGCACAGTGTACCATAGCATATATTATGGCACCAAACCTTAATTTTTAAGGATCATTAAGCAGCAAAATGTTTCCTGGAATCTGTATTTTTCATCTATTGTTGTTTTTCTAATTTCAGGCGATGCATTACTGGTGAAGGGATCTATAAATTAAAGACCCAACATGGAAAAGAGATAGTAGCTGATATCAATCACGTGATTTATCTATCTGTCTCCAGTAAGATTCTTGCTGACACTATGAGCAGGACGAAAGCTATCTTGTGCACAAGATCACGAACGCACTTACAAGGTAATATACATACTAAGTATATCTAATTTCCTACTTCCCAGAATGCTAAAACAAAATCAATATCAGGAGTCCTTAGTGTGTACCAAATATATTTAATTGAAGCAAGATTTTTACAGGATAAGTAGAATATGGGAAACAGTACTAAATTATACAGCGTGAGGCACTTAAGGATATCCAGGCGTTTATTTCGCAAACCATTGCGAGTGTGGCAAAAAGAATGCCACTTGTATCTGGAAATCACATGCGAGGAATCAGAAAATGTCATTTAGAATGACTTTGAACAACGTCTTGAAGGTCATTGTTGCTCAATCTTTGAAACCGCTGCTCGGAATGCACTTGTTCCAATTTGAAAGTTGTAGATCATGTCCCAAATTGCAACAAGACGATTTAATGCGTGCCACTGTGGACTTAAAGGTGAGCTGATAAGGTTTTGTAAGGTACCCTGAAACATAACCAACACCAAGGAAATCCAAGAAGAAGGCAACTGTTTCCATAAACAAAATCTCTATGACAAATAGTAAAAAAAAATTATTAGAACTTAAATTTCAGCGGGGTAATTAATTTAGGAGGCTCGCCAATGCTAATTTCCACAGATTTTGTTGTAATACTTTGATGGTTTTCATTCGTGTAAGTTAAGTTTCATGGTGTATATCTTACAAAGCCGTGTAAGTTCACCTTTAAATGCATAGTGTCATATTTTATCACAAATTTGGAAGTCAACATCCTACTAGAAGACAGGGAAAGATTTTAAGGATTACTTCATAGCAATAACTATGATTATTGACATAACATAAACTCAAAGCTGATGTTTGGTACTACTACATTGTGCGATGCAATTTTCTTTCTGTTAGGAGGAGTTCGGGCTGGATCCCGTTCTACCCCCAACCAAGACAGTCCTATAAATTGTCTATCATCTTCTATGCCACTTGGGTTAAGATTAACAGGAAATTCTTCTACTCATACCCAAATATCTACTTCATCTGCAATCACCCCGAATACAACAACCGGCCACTGCAGGACGCCCAGTGGCTCATTATTGTCTTCTGTCGTATCCCAACCCAGAACTTCATCACAGTCATCACCAACTCTTTCTGCAGTGACTACTTCATCAGATTCTGCCGAGTACATTTTCACTGGACACGATTCTCCGATTATAAATAAACCTCTCATTGCTCCAATAACATCTTCAGAACGTTTTTGTTCAACAAGCCTTGCCGGTGAAGGTAAGAACATTTCCCCTAAATGCAAAGAGAAGTGCATTGTAAACTTATGTCAAATGCATTTTGACTTACCTATGCTATACTACAAAACAGTGGCAAAACTGCATATTCTGATCTTTGTTATTTCATTTTATACATATTCTATATTGACATTTTTGTACTTCAGGATATCTAGAGGTTCTTCCTGATCCTGCAATTAAATCAACCACAGACGGGGATCAGGAATCTAGCAACATATATCATAACATGGATTTTTCTACAAAACCCACTGGTATTTCGCTTTGTATAGGTACTTTTATCTGTACCCTGTTTACTATTTGCCCATTTTGTACTGGCAGAGGCAAAAATCTTGAACCAAGAAAAAGTTGAAACCCATCTACAGTCCAGGAAATTTTCATGGAGTTCGTTTCTGAAAATCCCATCTGGGTCGAAGAAGACCCAAGGATTTCGAATGGGTTCCACAATCAACCACCACATTGATTGTTTGAAGGAATCTTCATTTTCAATTGGTGGAACAGCAACCGAATGCATAATATCTAAACCACCAGCTCCATTACCTAGGCCAGCTACATCTTCACTCTTACTTCAATAGCATAAAGTTCTTATTGAAGTGAGTGGATTTGTACTTAATAAAGTCAATCTCAATTATTTTACAATTGCACAAGTTCAATTAAGGTTTCATTTGTGCAGCTCAAAATTGTTATAGCCTTATTATAAATATAATTGAAAATAAATGCTCTCAGACAAATAACTGAATTATATCTATATAGTGACTTCGAAAACACCTAAAAATGATTTACATTTTTGCTTGTCTTCATGTATTCACTATACATCTCATTGAATATCATCAAAGGTATCAATTCATGTTAGGATATTTTTGGTATAATATGACATTGTTTAGAAATATATATTTTATATAATTACATGACTATAGCACCTAAATCTCCTTTATTTGAAAAGGAAATTTCCCATATTTCAAATTTTAACTTTTCTGTCCACATGGAAGAAGATACTTAATTAATTTCCATCACATTGAATTTATAATTGACATTTGAGCATGCCAATAGACAGTGAATATCAACCAGATTTTATACTGATTTATAGGCGTACATACCATTCTTCATTAAAGAATGCACAATCGTTTGCAGTTCATATAATACAGAGATTTGAACCATTATCTCTAGTCTGGAGCAAATTCAAGTTGTTGAATTTACTTTAAGCATAATATGCAGGCCGAAACTTAATTAGGATAATGGATGCATGCTTTATATGATTGAGATTATTGTTGCCAAAGGTTGTATTGTTGTGTATGGTCTTTCAAACTGTCCTAAATAAAACTGTATAGTCACACGTATACACACTGTAAAATACTTGGTAAATCCAAATATTCTACAGACAATCAAAGTTTATGCGCATTTATAAACAAAATTATAATACATGGTGTGACGCGGGAACCAAGTGTTTTTGAATTGGCTAGTACTCTGCCAATAAGAAAGGGAGGGTCGAGATGCAGGTGGCAATCTATTCCTCGGCTCATAGCATTTGACTTCCAGTTGCCATCCAGTTGCCACCATGGCCCCATAGAGCCTACTGCCCTTTCAAAGAAAGAATGAGCCAGGACAGTGTCAGGAATCCGTTTTGAAGGGGTGCACGGTTGCAGGTGTGCAGGCTATGACGGGCAATGACGGCCACACTCTGCAAACTTGCACCCCTTCAAAACAAGTTCTTGGCACAGTACCTGGCTCAATCTTTCTTTGAACGGACAGTAGAACACAGATTATTTCAAAAACGGAAAAACCTCTGCTGAACTGTAGTCACCAACTCGACAATCATCGCAAAACAATCGCATGCGAACATGTTAAGTTTTGGACTCCGTGGGGTCATGTTGACAACTGGATGGCAACTGAAAGTGTAATGCTATGAGCCGAGGAATAGATTGCCACCTGCATCTCGACCCTCCCTTTCTTATTGGCCGAGTACTAGCTAATCCAAAAACTCTTGGTTCCCGCGTCCCACCCTGTATTATATCGCATATCTTTGTAAACAATCCCATCTTGGTTATTTTACACAATATATCACTGAGCACATTTAGTTTTCCTTTTATCATCATATACAGGGTGTAACGCACCTCGGAGCCAAAAATTTAAGGGTTTGGAGTGGATGGGCTAACAATCACATTGTCTTTGTTATGTACCGCCAAGATGATTACTAAGG
>JAQFZQ010001094.1:0-22493 GCA_034696005.1 Glomeris marginata
ATTTATGGATCTTTTAGTTTTCCATCTTCAAATCCCACCAACACATATCAGATGAGGAAATTTCCAAACTTTTGTCTAATAGTGTATATATGGAATAATTAGGGGAGTGGTTAATTAAGAAGGAGGAGGAGCCTTGCAAAGAAGCCAACTTATTTATCATTCCCTTTGCTGGTTGGGGAAAAGTTTGAAGAGTTTGCGACTGGCAGCGCCATCTGGTGGGTGGAGTGTACAAGCGTTGAAATGCAATTATCAAACATGGGCATTGTCAACTAAACGGAATTTTTATTAAGCAATAAGTTTTTACCTAATCTTAAAAAAGTTATATCTTAACTTTGGAATTTATTGGTGCAATTTAAGAGTAAAAAAGACTCGGCAATGTTCAATATTGTCCGAGTCTCAAACAAAATTAACTTTGCAAGGAACTTTATATGTAAGCTTATTGAACTTCACTATATACACAAGACACAATTTGATGTCACATTTAATATTATATATCACAGTAGTATATTATAATATATTAAAATGTAGAAAGATGTCATATAATATTGGGAAATAGCTCAAGTAATATAATATATTTATTGCAATTAAATGATATGGCACACTGATCCAAAATGGCGTCTTTCCGCCATGACACTGATCCAATTGCATATTTGATAGTGCTATTTCGTTTTATCCATGATAGCAATTAGTGACCGAGTAAAAAAACACCTCACCCAAAATCGATAAAAAGGTCAGAGTAGAAAAAGTTCATCGACACAAGTGCGATTTTAGACTTGGCACACACAAAAAAGAAACAACAGCCACCAAATCGCGTTATCTGGCAACATGAACTGCAACTTTAAGGTTCAAGGTTATGGGGCAGTAAATCACCTCAATACACCGATTCAAACTATAATGCTCATTATTATACAAACCCCAATTTGATCGCCAACAATAGGCGAGGTACTTTCACCATACTTTTGTCAGCCAATCAGCTATTTGCATTTTACAACATCCACAGAACAAAAAAATCAACCTACTACAGGCATGGTTTAAAAATAGTCACTCAATTTGCGTTTTGCGTACACAAGTAGCTACAAAGTTAAAAAACTATTCGCAAAAATAACTTCAGAAAAGTTTTTCTAAACTGTTTTTAAGAGATTTAAATGGCCATTTTTGCTCAAATGAAACAACGACAACAACAGAAGCTACAACAACAAATTCAAACAAATAAATTTAGATTTGGAATAAATTAAACCCTCTAATACGCGAATTCGATTTACGCGGTTGTGTTTATTATGAAAAAACTTTAGCAGTAATTATAATAATGTACATATATTAATTTTCTCTAAATCTAATAATTTCAAACGAACAAACATATCCGTATGTCAAATATACATTCGAATTATTACGCGGTTTCTTAATTTATGCGAAACTTCTTAAAGGTGAACTGACAAGGTTTTGTAACATACCCTGGAAAGTATGTAATTCTACACAATTGATGCCAATAAAACGATTGGTGCATTCAAAACTTTTTAAAAAATTGGTACAAAAAGTTACGAGTAGTTAAAGAGGGCGTCATGGAAGGACAATGTCACCGCGCTGGTGTCACGGTGTCCTGTTTTGGCAAAATTTGAATTTTCAGCCAATGAGGCCAAGCGGCTCTGCAATTTCAGCCAATGGCAGAGCTTATCAATGGCGCTCCAGTGTATGTATAAAATATACTACTCCATACACTAAATAATTCATATCTGTGGCAATAATGCTTTAAATGGGCTCAAATTTTCAGACAATGTTCCTAAATTGGTGGCAATCAAATGCTAGCTTTTTCAGGATATGTTGCAAAACCTTGTCAGTTCACCTTTAAAGCAAATTATTCGCATAAGTTCAAGATTTAAAATAATAAAATGCGTTCATGGAACCAGTTTTTGTTTGAATACATGGGACTTTTTGGTTATTAATACTCATTAGCATATTTTTGTTGCTTACTTCTTGAATTTAACTTCATGTTTGTTTGTCTTTTGGAAATCGATGAAAAGTGACGCAAACAAAACAAGATGAAAGAAGCGGATGTGAAAATTAGCACTTTAGTGGAAAGTAGAAAAGTGAGTGGTTGTCTAGTAAAAGGTATGTCCCAGTAACCGTTCGTAATAAGTGTGTGCCAACATTTCCCACTTTTTCTTTTTATTATACCTGCACTCGGCTAAGAGACTGAAATGAAAATCTCCTCCACTTTCTTTTTAGTGTTTGCCTCTACATTTGCTTTCCCAGTTTACTATTTATTTTAGCTGCTGCAATCGCCGATAGGCGGCGTTTGTTTTCGCAAACAACGTCTGCGTTTCAAAGGTCAGCCATTTTTTATTACCCGCTAGCTACCGAAAAGTCAAGTCAAATTTACAGGAAAATGTCATCGATCACACCATTTTAATCTGCAGATAACATTTTACAACAAGCAGTATCTACCGCAACAAACAAATTTCTCACTTCAATTTTTTACAACGATGGGAGAAAAAAACTTCGCAATTTCGATAATAAAAATTATCTCATTTCGCTTTAAAAAGACCATAAATATATACTATTTTTTTAATATTCGGGTCAAGACAAAGAAAATATTGCCTATTTCGACGATATTGGGCTTGTTTTGAAGATTTTTTAGGACGTATATTTCCAAATATTTAATAACTTCGATTGCGCGCAATATTATTGCGAGCAATAGGTGACATGCGCAAGTTTTCCTATAGTATAGCATTGAAAAGTTGCGGCTAAACATGTTGCATGCAATAAACTTGCATCAAACCACTACTTCGGAAATTCGCTATAACAGCGAAAACAAAACATGAAAAATATATTGGATGTTTCACGGTTCTTTACAATTAAATTCTATTTTTATGGGAAAGTTATATCAATTTTACCTTGCACCATAACATTTTTTTCTCGAGTTTCTAGTATTATCACTTGGTATTATTTTGTAGAATTTAGCAACCTAACTTGGACAAGTTCCCATATGGACATTTGTCCAACCAAATACAGCGCTTTTTAAACGTTTCGTGTTGCAACATTTTCACGGCCACGCCCACCGAGCCAGTCGCAAATAATAACTGGCAACAGGTGTCAATGACTCATGAACCTATTATTATTTTTAGTATACGGCACAAAAATACTATACATAAACCATTATTACATGGAAAATTTCTCAGCTGCGGCAATCATTAATTTCGTCGGCCAAATTTCCCCCCTTTATTTTGCGTCGCAAGTGCAATGTAGCAAAGTGTACCAAAATGGCCGCCCTTGAAAATTTGTTTACGGAGCAAAAATCGACTAACCCAACAGATGACAGACGGGTTCCGAGAATGCTGTCGTTTCATGGTCAAGGTCATTTGCTCGCCAATGGCCTCGTATAGTTGTGATCGCAAGATTGTCACCGAGTTTTGAAGAAAAAACAAGGCAAAACACGCTTCACATCCTCCATTTTTACATACTCCATAACGCGCCTGTGACGTCACAACCCGCAAGTGAGGTCACGACCGACACAGCTATTCACTAAAATTTCGTATGCCCCAATCGAATTTAGACCAAGATGCATCGTAACGTAACGACATTTAAAAACCACATTTACAGCCTAATTGATGTTCAACATGTTCTGCTGAAATTATGTTTAGAACGTAAACTAATACGTCATCGACCGCCATCTTGGAAATCTTAAACCTTTCTTTCATATTTCCCATTATACGACGTCAAAGCACAAAAAATATATTCATGTTTTCGAAAGCCGAAGACATGTTTATTGAAATGAAACAATATATTTGATTACTTATTTTGGAGGTTATACTAATGTGCCTTATCGATACCAAACGGTTTTCAGTTTCATTGTCGATTGTTATTATATAAATATATCATCGTCAATTGCTTTTAAAAAATGAGTTAATATTTTCCTTTAAAAGTAAGACAAAAAATTATTCATACCAGTTTTGACGTTTCACACCTTGCATATCAGATTCCGACGATTCCGATAATGTTTCGTCGATTGTTTGTTAGGTGGCGCTGCTGTGAAAGTTCGAACAATATCAATAGCATTGCACCTCGTATTTTCAACAATTTGTGTTCATCTCTTGCGAAAAGTTTTTTAATCAGACAGTACGTAGACATATCGCACGTCGGAAAATGTTGGCACATGTGCAATTGCGAGCGTAGAAAATATTAGTTGGTAGGCCATTGGCCACACCGATGCAACACTCGCACGCATACGCCACTTGAACGAGTCACGTCTCTAGGCTGAAGCGCCGCCGCCGCCATCCTCATATCTCCCTTTCACCCCTTTATCAAACATGATTGCGCACAAATTCTCACAAAACCAACGATAAGAACGAGTGAATAAACTCTCCATATCTGCGACACTTGTATTTTTCAGCAAGGAAAGCAAGAACACATCTAAGCCTACTCCCCCAATTCTATTTATACCGTTTATAATTATTATCAAGTTATTATGCCATATCGCCGATGACGTAACTTCTGCATCACCCCTACACCCCCTACAAACTCATCATGCACCGAGTGTAAAATTCATATTTGGAGTAGAATTTCATGGAGGAAAACGCACAAACACAAGTCTAAACAGTTAGTTATCAGTATAAATCTTTTTAGCATCACGTTTCATTCCTGACATTGATGATCACGGCCATATCCATTGCAAAAACTCATTTACTATATAATATGCCAGACAAGAGTATGAAGTTCCATGACTGCACTTGGGGATCATCCATTAACGGTGTCTCATATTCACTGATTATACAAGGGGAGAAAATAAATCGAATAATTACCATTTCAGGCAAAATGTGACTTTATAAGTTGGATATAGGTAACGGGAGAGACAGGAAATCGACAAAAAGCGTGTTATCCTTTCTGGATTGAAAGCTAAAACATAAGTAATTAGCGCAACATCATTAATGGACGATCCTTATACGAAGCGCCCCCTACAGGCTCAAATAACATTCGGCCTCGAAAATGTACAAATAAACAACCAGAAAATGGTTCTATTTGCTTTGAGTGTTAAAAAGAAAGCGGTTTTATTACACGATCCAAAAGCTAGAAAGAAATCAATGAGGCGCCCTTGTTGGCGACGTACATTTTTTATCACCCCTAACCGTGACCTCGTTTCCTCGCAGACAGTGTGCGGTAACGGCGCGCCACCTCGCGGCATCGCTCTCAAACTCGTACCGATAAAAACCCTATCTGAACCCGGCCCCCCCTCTCTACCCCACAGAGTGCGTCGCCTGCTTCGCAATAAAACTGACTTTTAAAGCCAACAAAACCGATACTTGTCAGGGAAATTTGTGTGGGCAAATCAAGATCGATGCTATAGCCGGTGTAGGAGATGAATTTGAACGAACGACGCGGTGTCGTAATTAAGTTGGGTCAATTAACGTAACGATCATAAAGACGCGGCGTTATACGGTATATATGGTTATAGGTCACGTGACCACGAATGGGGCGCGGTTGCCAATTCGGTAAACGGAGCCGGGCAATAGACCAAGATTAGCCGATCGGCACACACATGCAATGGTAGACGACCTCGCAACATTTTGACCTTCAAATAATTGCCGCTCGTCGAGTCACGTGGTCCGCAATCTAAATAATCTCCCTTCGTTCATCGCAACTGGACCATCATTTCAAACATTTTTCGTTTCTCAACTTTTCGCAACATTTCTCCATCCCGGCCGCATATTCATCGCAACTCGCAAATATTCCCGAAACAATAATAAACGTGTCCAATAAACGTAAACAAATATTCGCGTTGACAAACGAAAATGTAATAAACGAACCAATAAACTATACGGCCAATAAACTTTGAGGGATTCTTACCGTGTTGCGAGTCACAATAATTCCGTCTTTGAACGAAAAAAAAATGGCGATCAGAGGCGGTAAACGCGGCGTTCTTGTACTCCAAAATACGTCGTCGGTGAAATGCGAGTGATGTTTTGGAGAACCAATAGAAAGCTATGCCTGGCTAATATATCGGCAATCGTAACGAGCTCATCGTCTGTGGTCTGACCGCCAAAATACTACACTGTACCACGAGCGGAGTTTGGATTGAGAGTGACGACCAGCAGACGACACGCACCGCGTAACGGCAGCAGCAGCGCCGCCGACGGCAAAATCACAAACTACCGTTCCATCATTTTGTTCCATTCTAAATAACGACGCCATATCGCAACATGGCTGCTGCTTTTGCGACATCCATTCCAACGTACCACCGTACTTATTAAAATAGTTGACACACTTGATTTGGCGACTCACTTTTCTATAAATCAACAATGATTCACACGTGATCAAATAAAATTAAAACTCGGATAAAACGGCAAATTTTTCGTTCGGAAAATGTGAATTAACATATACAATATCGATACTGTATCGATACAGTTTTCGACAATACTGTTATCTTGTACTTGAAAATACAATGTATAATGACATTATTTCAACTGTATGGTTTATAATTCCTTATACAGAATATCAATGTGCTGAACTATATATGGCTACAATTTATATTGAACAATATATAAAAATCTTGATTTATGCATGGCAACTAAACAAACAACATGCATTGAATGCCTTGTTTTGTCTGCATGTTGCATATGAAAAAATAATCAGATAAACTTTTGAGTATGTTGTAGTCTACACAAAGTTTTCAAAAACTTTGCTTAATTTTAGTCGCATACAAATTGTAATAAGTCAATTGAAACTTGTTCTGTCCATAGAAGCCCAAATTTACAGGGAATTTTATAGTAACCGTATTCAATCGAGCCTAACTAGGCATACACTTTTATATGACAGAGAAAAATAAGGAAGAAAATGACAGTGTCCCCGCATGTCATTTATTATGTTGCCTTTCAAGGGCTTTTCTTTTAAGTAGACCTAAATATAACTGTGCACAAAAGTGGAAAATATTAAACTTACATTGGATGTTCAAATGAAAGCAAACGTGGGTTTCATCAGTGATGCGTAGGATTACATAGCAACTCAAAAACCTATTTCAACCCACACCAAATTTTTATTAAATTGGTCAACATTTTGACCAAATTACAGAATCACCAAATTGCAGAATCTCCAAATTAAATAATGCACACCGTAATAACAGGTCTGTTCAAGGCTTTGGTTTATTTCAAACAAATCAAATGGTAGACTTCTGTAAGATAACTACTTTTATATATTACAAACTTTGTTACATAATTTTATATATAAATTACAAACTTTTTACATAATTTTATATATAATTGTAAAGTATATACCGTACAGGCCACGCCCCTTTGATTATTCTAATCAGCTGCTTTGAACAAACTACATGTAAACGGTTGCAGGTAGTAATATCAAAAACAATAAATACAGATTAAAGGTAAGTGTAATCGATCGACTTATTAATTCGCTTGCACAGGTCCTGATATAAATTCGTAAATATGTATAGCGATTTTTAACCCGAATTAATCGTTAAAATTTAAAGTAAACATTGATAGAGCAAACTTCAAGGTAAATAATATCTTATCAAAATTGAACAATTTATATAAAAATAAAATTATTTGTTCAGTGGCCCCTACTGGCGGATCACTAAAATACTTTTAGTATAGGATGTCTTCCAGTTAGTTTCAATACTATACTTTCCTAGAATATGTAACTTGGAAAATGAGAGCACAACCGCATAACTACAAACAAATTGTGTCACCCAGTACATTGCCCAGCAGGCCTATACAGAATTTTGCTAACAAATTTTTCCATGCTCCATAAAATTGCTGTCATGATGAAATTGTTTCAGTTGTATTGCATACATTAAAAAACAGGCTATCAACTGAGATCATAATTTAATTTGAGGTTTGATGTCATTTTTAAAATTCAATAAATCACACAACTTTTATATTGCTATAGCCTATTATAAATAAACAGTTAAACAAAAATTGTAATTATGCTTTTTTGGCAGAAAAATAATTATAATGGATAAACATTATAATTATACGCCTACTTATAAATAATAATGCGATAAATACATAAATTTAAATTACAATTAATTAAACAATATTTTCCATTATTATTATTTTTATGTCTGACATTTATTTATTCTAAACAAACTTGTGCAGAATATTTCCTGACTAACAAGACTAAAACAAATACGTATTTCGATTTCACAAAATGATAGCCACAATCATAAACATGTGTTGAAATTTCATTACCAAAAGATGAATCTTTCATTAACACGAACCAAAACCAAAATGAAATGATCGACTGCAATTGTAATTTTGAAAACTTCAAATTCCTAATACTTTGTAATATGTATAGCTATGTAGGATAAGTTTACGGAAAAGGTGGACATTTTGAGAGCTTCCATGATGGATATCTTTATAGTAATTATATGGGAAACAGGGTGCAACAAAAATGCAATTCATCCTCATGTATAAAATTGAAAAAATATTAAAGAAATAAATGTGAATCCGGAAGACAACAAGTGTGAAATCACCTTGACCGCCAATTTGCACCATTTCTTCCCAAAAATATGCTTATAATTACTAGATGAACAAGAAATTTTTGGCCTTTCTGGCAGCCATCTTGGATCGCTTTATTATCATTATAAACTGCATGTTATCACGGAAGCACATCAGTGTAACATTTGGTCATTTGCTAAAAATATATTCAGTATATATGCCAGTGGAAAAACAAAACAAGGCCACAGGGTCACAGAATGCTAATGATATTTTTAAAAAACAAGGTAATCTTTATTTATATGAGCGCTGTCAAAATATTCTCTATTTTAAACGGTTTTGTTTTTTGCATGTATTCTTAATGTATTATGATAATTTTGTAATTGTTTTTAGCACATATATAAATTGGTAAAATTACATATAATTAATTCCATACAAATACTGTAAACATAAATAAAAATAAATATTCTAAATACAAATTCTAAACCAATTTTTGGTGCTATTCATCACTGCATTCTTGACTGTGGAAGCAATAAATTCTTACGAATTTAAAAATGTTAAATGATTTAATAGGTGATTGCTTTTGTAATAATTACATTATATGATGGCTAGCCATTTTACATGGAAAACAAAGAAATATAACTGAAATTAAGCAAATCCAAGATGGCGGAGTTTTAATTTTTTACCTGTAATAGTGATGTTTCTTTTATGGAAACCAATGTCTATTTTTTCCCAATCTTCAGGGTCATACAATGAAAACATTCCAGATTATAAATTCACATCTTCTTCCATTGAAGAAATAATGTTACTGTTCAAAAAGTCTTATCACAAGTGAAAACTTCAAAAGGAAAATTTTTGCCTGAAATTCATGCTGACTGGTAAAATAGTACGGTACTACTACATTATTACTTCTATTTCTCTTTTTTATAAACTTGAAGCGTGACGTGACACTGTGCTACTATTTCAATGTTTCAAAGTCAAAAGACTGAAATACCTAACCAGGGATCGTTCATAAACTACGTAATAAAAACAATTTTAACATTCTTCCATTAATAATACACATACATCCTTTGGAATTCCCAGCATTTTTCGTGCTGCAAATTTCACTGGAATGTCGTTTGTGGTGGGACCAAATGAAAATATTTCCATAACTTAAGCAAAACTATTTTTTCCCCAATGTCAAGTCTGAGTATTTCATAATTTTTAATTTTTTTGTTTTTTATACTGGTTCCAATAAAAACTGTACAAAACGGAGACAATTTCTGAGCAAACAAATTAGAGCATAGTATAGCATTACATAACGTCACGGATGACGTCACATGAAATTATGCATAAAGGAAAGGCAAAGGTGAGTTAGCCACGCCCATTGCGAAAAATTAGCCTATTATTGTTGCCGTCTATTATGCATCTATCTATATATATACACACACCCACAAGCAACAAGTGTGTCAAATTTGTCAATGGATAATGGAAGAGTTTCTCTTCTCTATCTTCTTGCATGTCATTCAAATTACTTTCCTGATCCTTTGTGATCAAGTAAGTTCAAAGTAAAACCATATTCAATTAAATAACATAGTGAAAATACTATTCAAAACAAATATTTGTTACATTTTTCCAACAGTTTCAATGTAATTTACAAAATCGCAAATAGCAAAAACAATTACTATTACAGTCAACTCCATATTAAAATTGTAGTCGACATTCCTTTATAGTGAACTTGATATCAAAACTTTATATAAACTAAAATAATTCAAATTTTATAACAATAAAACGTAAAATAATATGGAAAATATTAAATTTGCACAAGTTTGTATTTCTGTTACATTCAACATTTCCTGCTCAATTCTAGAGTTGACTGTATGGTTAAGATTGGTTAAGGTGTTTAAAGTTACCAGTTCCCTATTTTGAATGGAATATTTCAACATATCATTTCTGCAGTGGATACAGTAAATTTTAAAATAATTATAATTAAATAATACCACTTTGGGGTTGTTCATGTAATTATTTTTTTTGTGTATACCTAACCTTAACCTTGGTGTTGGCCACGCCCAATATTAGCGCCATTTTTCTCGTTAACCTGGTTTCATTCGGAGTACAGGGGGAAAATGTGTATATTCTCTTTAGCCATTACTACACTGGCATAACAATTGGCACACATTATTATAATTCCTGCATTTGCCATGGAGTCAACGACCACTTGCCACCACATGTTATATAATATATATGTTGTGGCCATCTTCCCAGTTCCCAGGGCTAAAAAGAAGGAGGGGGATTGAAAAATTACAACATAAAAACAGCACAGAAATGAAGGTAAACTAGGTTACTGGGTAGGTCAGAACTGTTTCAATTAGCCACTGACCTGTGGTCATCCACCTGCTCCACCTTCTATTTATTTCAAGGTTTCAACACAAATTCTGGGGAATGTTTACAATAGAAGAAATAATTTCGGGGAATTGAAGCTCAAAAGAATTCACTGACTCATATTTTAAATTCTCTGACTTTCTCAATATTTGGGATAGAAACTTTCAAAAATATTTCATGGTAGTTCAAAGTCCCATTTTCATATTCAGAATTTATACTATATAAACAAATCTAAATATTCATAATTTAAAATACTATTTTTTGCATTTAGTTACATTATAAATATAGGGTTCCACCTGTGTTTTACACTCATCCTAAGTTTAGAAGAAAAAGAAAACTGGTGAAAGAGGTCAGCACTGTTATCATCATCATCCCGGAAGTAAAGCTTAACTTTTTTGGCCCTTTGGGGAAGTTACCTTTCGTTTAGGGAGCAAAACACAATAAAAAAACATGGTCCTCTTGGCAAATTGCACATAGGCCTACTTTATAATCCACCTTTCACAATGCAATATACCAAAAAAAGAATAAAGAAAAATGGATGGATGTTTTTCACGAAGAAACGTTGCAAAAAACACAAACAAACCACAGAGAATTAAGGTCATGATTGAGGTCAGTGTCTAGTGGACGACGACCCAAATGGCCAGTGACGTCACACACAAAATTCCTCTAAAATTGTGTCCACCAATAATAATAATACCAGTGGCCACGTGATTTGGAAATTTTCGAGGACAAACAAAAACCGCTTGATAATACGAAAGTCCCGCAAATATATTAATATATAAACCTGGTTTCCAGTTGAGTGACCGGAGCATGTAAAAAAAATCACAAATAATAATATAAACATTACTCCACTTATAATCGCGGTGAAGCCAATGATGCCATCATGGCCGCCATCTTTCTTCAATATTACAGCATATTACTTCAAAAAATTAAGAAATCACGCTGGTGCAATCAATCACAAATACCCAAATAGCATCCATAATATAATGAGACACATTTATAACTCGCAGGGCTCCAGTATTTTTTTGTTAATTAACTAAATTAAGTAACTAATAAAGCAATAAAAACAATTTCGCGCAACATTCTTGCGGAAGTAGAGTTCTTCAGCAACATCGCCATAGCCAATACATGGGAAGAGTTGCGTGCAACATTGTGGCTTGCAACAAACTTGCAAAATTAACATTGCACAATAAAATGTATTTATTAAATATTAATTATGAACATCACTCTGTATGCATACCGAATTGTTTGCAGGTACAAGTCAATATTTGTGGTATTATTAGGCACTTTATATTATTTTTTAATTAGGTATATAAGTTATAAGTATAAAGGAAAAATACAATGAGGTGTGCTAGCATAGTCGAACCTCCTGACTTGATCACCCCCGTCTAACTAATTTGTTTTATAGTTATTTCCACATGTATTTTTGTTGCAACACTTGCTTAAATTGCAAAACCTTGTCAGTTCACCTTTAAGTTTATGTAGAATTTAATTGTTTTGAAGACTTATTTATTTCTATTCATGCAGTAAATTCTGAAATCTCATTAAAATAAACCGTGAAGTATAACTTTAGTTATTTTGAAAACTATTTGAAAGTAGCAGCACATGCATGCAGGCATCTTGCAAACCTTTTTTGTTTTATTCAGGGACGAATGTTTGCTTCTAATTTGTCGATTTAATGAAAGCGACTCAATTTAGGCTTGTGTAAACGAGATAATAATGTTATTTCTTCAAGTGCTATTAAAGCCTGCCGTTATTTTTCGAAGACACAAATGTGGTATATATAGTCAATAATTACGCTGCACTTTATTTCTTTTTTCCCCCATCTCTTTCTCTCACATCAGTGGCACATTAGCAGATTAGAACCACTTGTGTGGGAACAAATTGGCCCAGTTATTTATTACAAGCGCTTGTTGTTTGCGAAAACTTTTCGCTATTTTCAATAGATTTATGACAAAAGTCAGGAGGGATATATTAAGACCGTAGGAAAAATGTGCATTTGTTAAAACGAGCAAATAAAAATTAAATGAGAAGGAAACAAAAAAACAAAATGGAGTTATATTCGAATAGGCTTATTTACAAAGGGGCCTCAAATTGAAATCTTTAATTTGTATGCGTGTACATACTAACAAAAACTGCTGTAAACTTTTATAACAGAAGAATTATAAATGGGGCAATAAAATTATTTCACGAATGTTGCATTGAATTTGCAGTCACGCATATAACTGAATTAATTCACAGTAAAAAAAGGAAAAAAAGTTTTATGTAATGAGGATGAGGATTTGGTGTTGGCTATTTCCTGACATAATAAACAAAGTGAAGTTCTAGTGCTCCACATATTTGAAATGACCGTCACAAGGTTGGCGGTCAACTTTTTCCCCAACTTGTGCATCAAGATAATTTTTAATGAGCTCCAATTTCCGCTTCTAAAACTTAATCTTATCTTACATGAACTTCATCATCTAATAACCCTTAAAATTGGTTAGGTCAAATTTAAAAAATCATAATAATATTGAGACAATGCAGTAGATACATATATAATATTTTAACTTGGAATATTATTGTTCCTGTATTTAAACAATTGGCACAATTAGTACATATACATAACTGAATAAAAGTTTCATTAACCCATATATTCCAAAACACAATAGGCTAATAATTTCCTATATCAATGAAAAACTTTCGAAATATAGGTATGTGGCAAAAATATAACTTCCGGTTTAATTATAGGTGTTTTGTTAATACTATGACATTACAAAGTTAAATGAAACATTGTATTTGGAAACACATGGCTATATTACAAAAGTGTAACAAATGTTATTGAGTTTCTACACCTTTGGAAATGAATGAGAATTTTAAGTGTAAGCTAGTTATGTAATCTGATATAGGAGTGAAAGCAGAAGTGAGAAATATTACAAAGGTGCTGAGTGAAAACAATTGTCATTACCCTGTTCAATGTTACATAAGTAAGCACATAAAATTCAAATAAATCATTGTCCAATCAGACAAGTAACAAATACATGTGACTTTTGGAAGCAGGGAACTTTTATGAGTGCAAGTTTTTTTTAGAAACTGCTGAATCAACTGAAATTTCAATAGGACAGTTAATTTAATGAAAGCCGAGCCTCAAAAAACGATTCAAGTTTGAAATAATTGGGAATAGAAGGAATTGCAGGTCTTGGTGGTTGCATGCATGCAATACAAATATTCTGTCAGCATTCATTAATTTTTTTTCTTGCTGATCCATTTATGAAGACATGGGAAGACATGGAGGATGTATATAAGAGATAAATGAGCAAAAAATAATATAGTTGTGTGTCAAGGAATGAGGTCACTAGGTGGAAACGTGTTAAAGAAAGCATGTAATTTTCATGCATCAATTCGATAGCCGAGGTGTGACAATGTTGAGGTCAAGTTCGAGGAGTTTTTCAGCTTCAGTGGCCAAGCAAGAAATTCAACTTGCTCAAATTATACTGCACAGTTTTCTTTCAATTTTCCTTCTCATAATAAACAATGGTCATTTTAAATAGTGGTGCTGCGTATTTATAACTGAATGAATTTCTAAAATAGTTTATAGTGTATAAAGTAATAGAGCAAATACAAAGACATTTTAAATTTGGAGATTTTTGTCAAGGTCATTGGAATTATTTTTATCTCACAAAACCACAATAGCTAGATAGAGCATCGATTGAAATTGCAAAGTTGTAAAGCATCTAATTAGTGAGGAAATCTTCATTAACAATTTCCCACACTTAAGTGCATGTTGCCAATGTATTCTGCATAATCGCTGCAGCAATCTGGAAGTCAGCAGGAAACTGCATGCAACTGTACATACAGAATACAAATGAAAATGCAAATGAATCACCTTATCAGAAGAAACACTGAATTAACCTTTTGCACTGCTTTCACATGTAATTTCATCATGGGAATTCTATTGCAAACTTACATCTTCAACCAACTTGGTACATATAAGTATTTGTTACAATTTTACACAATCAATTTTACACAAGAATTTAAATGTTGACATATAGAATAAAATAAAAGCCTGTTTAGTTTAACAATTTTTGTGTGTATTCATGTGTATTTCTATAGAATTAACAGGAACAATGTGAAAATAATTTTTTACGGATTTGTGCGCTTTACGCAATGAAATTATTTGCGAAAAGGCAAACAAGAAAACGGTGGCTTTAAGCTGCTGTATTTATGTAATGACTCCAAGACAGGCTAAGCACATTTCTTATTCAGTTAATTACTCATTAGGAGAAAGAAAATTAGCGCTGAAAACGCTATGTACGTGGAAGTGTTCGCGCGCGCAACCCGCATATAATACATGAAACAAATAAATTACACGAGATACATCACTCAAACTTTCTTTCTCAATTGCAAATAAAACTTAATGCACAGTGGAGAATTTACATGTAAATTAGCAAACTCTGTTATAGTCAATTTGCCAGGCAAAAGCTACAAATTATACATTCGCAATGCGCCACAAGTGGCCCGGGATTTTAACCGCAAACTTCCCTAGAATACCAAAGAAAGTTGCCTATAAAAAAACATTTGAAAATACTTAATAATACACATATGGAAGAGTGCAACTTTATAACCTTCAAGCGATGAACTGATATCATTTTCCAGTTGTTCGAAGAATCAATAGGCGCAGATGCAATTGATCGATACGACACTCGGGGCTGTAAAACTTGTTTACCCATCACTTTAATACTGAATCCATCACCTGTATACACTCTTCGATTGCTTTCCTTTGATCGCATCGCCAATTCATTTGCTATTGCTGTATAGCAAATTGCACTGAAACTTTACGTCAACACCGCGATGACGCAGGCCTCCATGTATATATAAAATTCCCTCGGCTTTTCTTTATCTCCTGCATTTTTTTCTTAATTCCCTGCCAAGTAATTAATGCTATTGGGACTGGTTTGTATGATCATGTTTACTTCGAATTGTGGGCGTAAAAGGCCTCTACATTGCAATTGCGGCCCAACTTAAAACTGCGCGCGCACGCGTGCTCATCGCAATTACTCTTCAAACTTGCTTCTTTCAGTCTTGTTTGCCCAAATGATTTACGCTTTGCTACATAAAGACAAAGAAAGTAATTTTCTTCCAGCATCGCACCCACAAGATCATCAATTTATGTATTAAAAAAATTAGTAAATACGAGTTGCGGCCACGCGCAAGTTTCACATTTTGTTTGGCTCGTGTTCCTACGCAAGTCAATGTCAGATATTTTTCGCTTTGAATGTCGGTTTATTGTACACCTTGGCACATAAAGAGATACAACTGCTATTGATTGGGGTAAGTTCAATGTTGAAATTCATTAGAAGTGGAAGTTTGCGCGGCCAATCAATACAACGCGCGCTAGCTGCAATACTATTGATTTTCACTTTCGGCTAAGATGGCTTCTTAATAGCAACACAATCGCACTTAAACACTGCGTTATTAGAGCAGAAGGAAGCAATAAGGACGTGTAATGAAAATGCCCATGGTCTAAATGACCAATTAAATGTGGCCCAATAATGGACTAATGGAAACAAGTCAAACTTTTCAACTAGTCAAAGCACAATTATTATCAGGGTAAATTTGGAATTGTTACTAGGTTAATAATAAACTGTCACGATAAAATGGACTAATTACTTGTAATTACAACATAAATGTAACAGTTTGGTTCAATTGAATTCTCAAAAGGTGAACCGAGGTCAGAAAGTCTCGCCTACGTAAATTGAACTTTCTAAGTTGGTTTATAATCCCCAATTGCATTAGATAAATTAATGTGAATCGAAACTAAATCAGCTGTACAATACATGATTGCAATATAGAGTTCCAAAATAACTTATATATTTATTCACTATAGCCCATTACCAACGCAACACGCGTTACGATTCGCACAGAATAACATTGCCGCAGTACGCAGCAAACCGATCTTCAATATAATCTATTATCACACATGAACTCATCAAAAGCCTACCATATTAGAGACATAACACTTATTTATACAGTGAATGCAATTCCTACAAAAAAGATGGAGCAGCCGCATCGGTGCATGACAAAAAATAGTTGTCATTTTTAAATGGAAAACCTTATGAAAATCAAATCCCTAAACCGAAGATTTCATCTAAGATTTTATAATATAGTTCAAAAATTAATTGGAAGTATTTCCACTCTAAGATTACACACATGGAACAATAACAAATTGATTCCAATTTTCCAACATCGCATGGACAGACTGTGCCTAATAACCCTTTTACAATTTTCACAAATTACCCCACTCATGGAAAAATATATTATGTAATAAGTTTGTCCAAAATGATTAACAGATAGCCAAATTAGCAGAATCAAACTCGATCAATTTGCAGCCGTAAAATCCACATTGGATTTTACGTGAATCGGCCGGAGTTTTGTCCGCGCCGAGCAGAAATCAAACTCAGCACTTCAGCGTGCACTTTATACTCAATAGTATTATATATGTATTTCGAATATAATAATTTAGTCTGGTTGAATCATATTGTATTTGTAGCTGGTGTGTCTTCGTTTCCTCCAACAAATGCTTCCGAGTACTAGAGTGCCAACAAATATCACTACGAGACATCCGGTAAGGATGACAACTGTAAAATTCAACCGAATTAGAATCTGTTTTCAGATTTCAGATCATAAATATATGTTCTAAATTACATAAGGGTGCACTAACATGTTCTACGCATTCACACGCGTACAAATGCAACAAGCGCAATTTCAGCTTTCCGCTCGGCAAACTCTTAAATGCAAGAAGAGAACCGAGAAAAGGCCACAATTAACAAATTATGCATGAAGCTACTTTGAAATATGCACAGGCAACATTTCTGGAATTCCGCCATTAAGATTCACAACTTTAAAGGTGAAATGCCGCAGTCCACCTAACTTTTCCCCACAGATTTCTAAATTAACTATTTTTAAATTCAAGGATTGTTATTACCAAAGCTAGACATGCACTGAACTTCAATCAGCATATTATTAAGGATTATTATTCTGGTTATATACATACTGCCAAAAACAAATGCAAGCAATATGCAGCAAACATGCAATCACGAACGTACAAGTGCAGCTAGCGACAGTGCATTCAATTTGTACGAATTTCACGTGCACAAGGGAATAAACAGGGACACATACCTTATTTCACATACCTGTGAGACTAGCATTGCCTACGAACCCATCATCTAATTTACATTCGGCTTTTATGTCCTTTGGGATCACATCAGTGTACAGTTCAGTGAAATCGCTGAAAGGACATGTTGCCGCACAACCTGGGATTGGTAGCAGTGTTGGATCAGCAGTGCTGTTTTTGTACGAAACCTAATGACAACAAATTTCAAGTGTTAACAGAAAATCCTGGAATTTTTTCTTAATCCTGGAAAATGTATCATTTTTGACACTTTACATATAATTTCATTTATTTATTTCTGTGTTCCTCTTCTAATTTGCTTGGAACAAAATACCAATTAAGCACGAGACTTTTAAACTTTGATGGTTCATTCCACTCATTCATCAGTTTTTAAGGGATTAATGTGGTTTGTTATGTAATTATATTTCAATTTGTGTTTTGTTCCTGGAAAAAAATTATAAATATCATTGAAAATATTGGAATTTTGAAATGAAAGTTTAGTAGACACCCATACATACAATATGCAATTAGAATGTTTTAAATTAAAATTATTTATAATGATGGTTGTAATAAAAATTAAGGTAATCGATTGATTTTGAGCACTACGTACCTCTACGACAAAGCTGTCATTCACTTGATACAGCTCTACGAACACTGTAGCAGTGTAAGGAGGAGGAGTACCATCGTACAATTGCAAAGCAGCCAATAATGCAGATACAGTGGTGTCATGCTGGAAAAAGTTAAAATTATATAGACAAAATATTTGGAAAAAGTATTCCAGATACGACACACGCAACACTTTCTTACCGCAGAATACACAAATAGTTGCTTTGTGGGTATGACACCTGCAATTTTATCCTGCATATTTTTTATCATCTCACCCAGCAGGGGACCTGTTAGAAAATCCATCATTTTACAACACTGGAAATTAGAGAAAAATCAAATTCTCACGCACAGCGAGAGGAAAATTTTCAATCATAGCAATCTAAATTTCCACTTCCTGCAAAACCCAAAATATCTGCTTAGGTAAATAAAATCTAATTGTTTTTGGAAAGTATTGTGCGAAATTTGTTAGTAGGCTTTTCCGTGCAAATGCCGACCACCAGAAGCCAAGATGAAGTTTTGGAAAAACAGATAGTTGACAGTGGCGCGCGAAGAAAACTTACCACCACGTAGACGTGTTAATGTTACAGTGCTTGTTTTTGTAGCGATCTTGACAGATTTTAACTTGTTCATTATTGGAAGAACTGATTCAGCCCACTGCGGCAAAGACAAGTTGTACAGGTTCTGTACATAAAAAATAAACCGTTCAACATTTGCAGTTTCACCAATTAACTTTACCAAACACCCGGTTTAAGTATAATTAAATATTAGTAAAAGCAAACGTGTGGCCCACGTACAAACCTAACAATTTAGGGTTTTACAGCGTGGTTTTTAAGAGCTTACTAATAAAATAGCCTACCACTCGTATATTTCTGCAATTCTAAACCTTTCGAATACCACGTAAACGCCTGAGCTGCGAGTTGCTGAAGCCTCTCGTAAATAGGTTTACTCCATTCGGGTGCAGAGAGTTTGTATAAACTCTACGTCGATAAAATATTTTCTCGTTAGTTTCTTCCATTTCACAAACACAATGATGGCCACAACGCAATGTTGCAATACACAGTGAGCGCAACAAGTTATTTCTACGTACCTCGATGAACAGCACGTCGTAAATCTCGCCAACATCAAAGATGTTAGTTACGTTCGTTCCTGTCCATTGGGTCAAATTTTTGTAGAGTTCCTATAAAATAATAACAATAAATAAATATAAACAAATTCAAACTCATGAACACCATATTCTAGGAACTTTTAAAATTCAAATACAATTACAGATAATGCTAGGTTGTTGAATTTAAAATATATAAAATTGTCACAGGTGTGTTCAATTTACAGATAAACAAACACCAGTTTTGTTCAATTTAGATGAACACCACAGTATTGATCTATTTACAGAAAAATACCAGTGTGTTGTATTTACAGAACAATGTAACACTTTTGTCGAATTTACAGAAAAATAATTTGGTTGAATTTGCAGTAGAATGTAACACTTTTGTTCAATTTACAGAAAAATGTCACAACTTTGTTCAATTTACAGAAGAAAGTCACAGTTTTGTTCAATTTAATGGTGGATTTCTGCAGTTTTCTCAAAAGCCACTATTTCATTGAATATATATCATCATCATCATCACATACATACTTCATTTTCTTCATCCAATTTCTTCATCTCATCCGTATGCTTAGCTTCTTCAAACAATTTCTTGTATTTGGCACAGCAATTGTCTGCAAGCAAGACCTACACAAATAATTTTACCAGTTGAAACTTATTTTACAATGGAAAAACTTTCATTTTTAAAGCATTTACCACTTTACATACGTACCCAGTCATCATCTTGTGGAACGGTATGCACCGGAATAGGTTGCCATGGCAAACTGGAATCCCATATTTGATCACCTTGAGGTGGGAAAAGTCCAGCAAAATTGCAATATGCACTCATCAGTGTACGATCAATATCCGTGCTGCGCACAGTAACATTGTCCACGTGATAACGTGCACTCAAGTAATCAGCATATCTGGTCCTCAAGTATTTGCCGAGGACAAAGTGCTGTTCTTTCCCAATCTGTAATTAAAAATTACAATTATTTAAAATTGGAACCCAAACTTTATTTACGATTCTCTGATCCTATGCCAAAGTTTAAAGAAATTTCGAAATATAAATAACATTGAATCCAATCCAGAATTCCCACTTATTGTTTCATTTACACTTGACAAATCACAAAACAATAGGACTTTGCAATTAATATTGGCTGTCATTCAAAATGGCCATCATTGCCATGAAAATACTTCCCACATATGAAATCAGCGGAAACACAGCACACATACATTGTTATTATACTACGGATGTGACTATATATCAGAATAGAATATAGTAAAATAAAAACAGAATCATGTAGCAACTTGTTGGCGCAGTGCACGTACTGTTGAAATCAAGTTTTTCTTTTAGAGGAAAATTAGAAATTATGGCACAGTCATCACGCAGATTCCCTTTGTTGGCAAACCTACAACTAATCATCATGAATCAGCAGCAGACATTTTAAATTACAGATGGGATCAGAAAAAAGTGGGGAAACCTTGCCAAGTGTTTTTATTACTCCTATTTCTGAAGTTGTGTCCAGCGTACCTTGCGATTTCTCATGTAAATTAAGTGTATTGCAGCAAAATAATAAATTCCTATTTAAAATAATTATCATTTAAAATATCAGGATGGCCTTGGCAAGTTTGTCAAAATGTCTGGCACAAAAACAACATATAGTTACAGATTAGATATACAACACGTTTAATTTATTAGTTGTCAGTACATATGTTCCCAACATTAAATTATGATCAAGTTTGTCACAGAATTTGCCAGCCGTTTTAAATACACAAGTCATCGAAGAAATTATATTATAGTGACATTTTGTTTTGGATATGGTTATATGTAGTCATAATTTAAAAAATAATATTATTATTTATGTACTAATTAATGTATACTTACAGCAGTAAGTTGTCCTGGCCCAATGTTATTGAAGTAGTCTTTATTGGGATCAGTGGGAAAAGCATTAATAGGGGTGCGGTCACCGTGTCTGTACAGCTAATTATGAAAAAATGACAAATTAAAAACAATGGAATTCGAATGGTAATGTAATTTTTCCGAAGAATACGAGAGAATTATATTACCAGCTGGACCAACACCAATTTCCGCGGATTGGCATCGGCATCCTCGCTTGCAACGATCGGCAAAATTGTCGCAGTCAAAAAGAGAATAGCGAAAAAAGCGGTCATGTTGACTACGACCCAAGCTACGACGCGGTCAGCAGACAACTGATGCAACCCTGTGAGATTCAAACGTCGAATTACCAACGCGGAAATGTTCTATGCCAACAATTTTTAGTTTATATACCTGTCCGTTGCGACATCAGCAATTACCTACTGCCGTAGCTGACACGCGATTCAGGATTATTGGTTATTTGCTTTTAGGAACTCATTAGCGAAACGCGTCGTACACAACCATTATCTGTACCGGATGCGGCTTTGCAGGCTTTGTGCCAACAATGTGCCAACTTAGAATCAGCCGCCATTTTGATCCTCGCGTGACCAATCATGCGTTATTACTAAACCGCCCCTTTACTCAACTTTACTACTCCCAACGAATGACGTTGTTCCAATGACATTCGCAATGCATACTGGGTCGTACTGGGTGGCAGAAAAACGTCAGAGGGCGTGGCCAAGACTTAAATATCTCTACTTCCGGCTCCACTGGGTGAAAAACCCGGAAAAACCAAGGAAACGGAAAAAGCTTCCCTACCTGGCCATACTGTATTTTCCGAGGGGTGATTCACTAGTGAAATCAGGTGTACATCTCCCTGGAAATCACTTGGAAATCCGAAGAAATCCTTATGAAATCCCGGAAATCACATGAAATCCCAAGCCCAGGAAATCACATGAAATCCGCACGAAATCTTGT
>JAQFZQ010001095.1:0-22493 GCA_034696005.1 Glomeris marginata
CAGTTTGTAATCAAGTGCACAATGATATGAGATGCAGTTTAGGTGGGGTTGCAAAATCGTGCCGGATATCCTTTAATCAATATTATAAAATGTTGGTGACAAAATGGAAATATCACCTTTTTAGCACATCTTTTGAGAGTACTGTGTAAGCATTCGACAAAACATTCTCATGTCATTGCAAGCAAATACCTGGTTTTGTGATTTCAGTATTGAATCAGTAACGGAGATGGAAATATTTCACAAGAAAAATTATAGCATTTCCAAAACAATTGTCATGAAGTTCTTTCTGCATCGATTTAATCTGCAAAAGTGAATTATACAGGGTGTGGCACGGGGACCAAGTGTTTTTGGATTGGCTAGCACTCGGCCAATAAGAAAGGGAGGACAGCCGTATCTCGCAGATTATAAAAACTCAAGACTGCAACTACGTGTCACCTCTGAAACCCATTGAACTGTCCGTCATGAAGTACATTCTTATCATCTGTTCAACAGGATTGATTATTGTTATTATTGTGGTGCTAATGGAACGCATTGTATACAATAGCCACTATTCCTGCACTTCGTAATAAGATCTACAATGTACACTTCTATTTTCATGAACTGCACTATAATCCAATCATCAAAGGTGAACTGACAAGTTTATGCATACTACCCATTTGATATCACAATAAAATGTAGTTAATACCACTAATGTCATTGGTGAAATCCGTTTCTCATTATACTATATACAGGGTGGTTCAAAAGTCTGTGGAAATAGTTAATAACTTTGACAGGAAGTGACAGAAAACAACAACATGATAATATTGTGTTGGCAGGAGGACATTCATTTATGGCACTATCATTTATGGCACTATCACCAATGTGCTCAGAATGCTGCCGGCTCTCTTTCACTAATTTAAACTACCCACCTAGCGCAAAAATTGGCCGAGTTAGAATTCATGTGACCTTGAAGGAATGTTCCAAGGTCATCTATACCACCATAAATGAATGTCCCCCTGCAATGTTACCGACACAATGTCATCATGTTTGTTGTCTGTCGCTTCCAGTCCAAGTTATTATCGATTTCCACAGACTTTTGAATCACCCTGTATAGTGAAAAAAAAGTTATGAGCTAAAGGAGTTTCGTTGTTTTTGAATTTTCTGAGCATGCGCATTGAGGTGCGCACAACGTATGAGACACCTGCTGCACCATAACTTGCGTATAAGCGAGCCGCCATGTTGTTTGCTCCACAGCAAGCACTTAATGAAGCTACTGGCAAGTTTAGCACACCATACACCGTATTCGGTGATACATTAAGGATGTAGATCCTACCGCTCATCCTACCGCTGGTAAAACTGTTATATTTTTTTGTAAAAAAGCTACTGCATTAAAAAATCTCACAACTTCAACAAAATTGTGAGACCCCAAAATGTTAGTGCCAAAAATGCCGCACCACACATTAATTCGCCAGTTAACCTGATGTTGTTTAACCAGCCACCTGGGATTAGTATCCGTCCAATAGTGAAAGTTGTGCTTATTGACCACTCCATCTCGAGCAAACTGGCATTAGTCACTCCAAAACACTTTTAAAGTAAACTGGGGATCATCATCAACATTCGCTAGAATCCAATTTGAGAAGTCTGCACGTGGGCCGAAATCTCTATTTTCCAACGCTTGATGGGTGTGAACATGAAAAGGGTGAAAGCGGTGCTCATGCAGGATATGTAGCACTAACCTCTTGCTAATTGCAAACTAAGCTGCCATTGCCCTGCTGCTATCATGCGGATTAGCAGGCGCAGCTGCTAAAACTGCAGTCGTATGACCTTCATCACATGTTGATCGTGGCCTACCGGTTCTACCAGTTTCCAGAAATCGTGTGACAATTCGCCAAAGTACCTGTCGCAATGGGTGACGTTTATCTGGATGCAATTGCTGATACAGTAATGCAGCAACACTGACATTGCGATGGCTTTCTCTATAACAAATTATCAAGTCAACCATTTCAGAATTTGGATACTGTGCCATTGTAGCCGGAGAAGTAACAGCAGTACTGCAGTTTCCCTGTAGCCCGTCCCCTTTTGCACATTTTTATTTCTGCGTATTTGCATAATTGACTGTTGTGTAGGCTGTTTGGAAACATCAATCAGCAATTGTCAATTTCCTAAAGGTATTAATTAGGTAAGTATCGTAGGAACCGATTCAGTTGTAATTGCGTCAGTGCATGCTGTGAATGCACATTCCTGTTATGTTACTTGAATGGCAATATGCATTTAACATTTAATGTTTTCTCACATTATAATGTAAGATTTACATATTTGTAAAAAAATAATTTCGTTTACAGTGAAGGTAAAACGTTTGCAGTGCTACACTTGCAGGCTGTGAGCCCCTGTTAATGGTTTCACTGCATCGCTCTACATCTGTCTGCGATGTTGGCCGCAGAAATTTCCTGTTAATTCCTGTTTTGCGATAAAATCAAGATTCCACCGTTTTTGGAATTCCAATTCAGTGCTCTTCACACCACTAATTCACATTTTTGTGCTATCTCTAATAATTCAAAAGTTAGAACACGGATGACCTTGAAGCAAAGGTCGTACATTAAATTGGAACACACCATTGTGTCTGCAACCCTTTATTTCCTATTTGTCCCCCTATTCAAATTTGGGATACATACACTGGTTTGGAAGTGATTGCTTGCAGTTAGACTTTCCGCCCACCCTGTATAGTGCAAGCAGAAGTGAGGAAATTATTTGGGGTAAAGCATGGGGAGGAGCTTATAAGTATAATAAAGAGCTACAAGCAAAGTTGGTGGATTCCTGGGTGTGTGTGCAAGATGGAGGGAGAAAGTGAAGAAAAATGACCTGAGATGGAGACTTAGGAGGCAGAAAGATCTAGGTAAAATTGGAATATCAGCACAAGGAATAATAGAGATGCAAGCATGGATTATTGATATTAGTAGGGATATTGCACACAGAATAGAGGATAGGAGCACCCTAGAAAATTGGAGGAAAATATCTGAATCACGATACAACCCAATATATCAAAGTCTGAAGAAAAGAAATGGGAGAGCAGAATATTTGGCTTCGTCACGAATACAAATAGCAGAAAAGATTAGATTGGCATGATTTAGTGTGGGAAATGAGGTGAAGATGGCTGAATTTTGGAAAGGGAAGGCAGAGAAAAAGTTCAGAATATGTGAGAGGGATGATGAAACTTTAGAACATGTGGTCGAAAGGTGTATAGGAAGCGGCTGAGGATTGGAAGCTGAAAAGGGTATTGAGGGAGGATGGGACAGGAAAAATTAGATTAAAAACCATAGAGGAGGAGAGAAAGAAGAGGATGAAGAGAAAGTGTTCGGAAGAGGAAAAGATATGCTAAAGTGTACTATTTTGGGGAAGTGGACAGAAGAGGAAGTGAGGATGGGAAAGTACTAGTGATGGTGGGAGGACAAAATGTGACAAGAAAGTGAGTGGCAACAGAACAATTGCAGGAGTGTGTCAAAATTTTGATTGTATTTGTACGCAAATCTATTGTACGTGGAGAATTATGTGTACCCCTTTCAAGACCCCAATTGGGGTGTATGAAATAAACTATACATACATTACACATAAAGTCTAATACTGGAGTAGATTACGCATTGAAATTTGTAATGCTGTATATTACAATAATGTATTATAAAAAGCTATTAAAATGTTAGTAAAAACTATTCTTCATGGTTTTAGACCTGTCATACCTCTTGGAGAGATTTGATATAAATAAGAGTGACATAAATAAGCCGTGTAGCAACAGGTTAGTGACGCAATTCTTTGTAATTAATAACATGACCTTTGACCCTAACCGTATTTCGATAGTGCTCTTCCTATAACAGTGCATGCTAATTCATTTATACGTTTCTTATGTTCCCTACCTTTCAGAAAATGGACTTTGCGTTTGATCCAAGGGTCACTCCGTAAAGGTCCAGTTGAAAGGTTGAAACCTGCAATTTGAAAAGGATTCTTTAAATATAGCATCGGACAAACAAGAGATTCTGCACCTGAAAGAGCAGAACAAGATACTCAAAAGTAAGCTAATAGTTCAGCAAAACTGTAAATGTTGCAAAGAGTTTAAAGGCGAACGAGATTTCCTGTTCAGAAAATGTAAAAACCTCGAAAAACAACTACTACTACAAGATGTAAACAATAAAAATAATGAGCAATGTGAAGATTTCAAGAAACAACTGGAAGATGCAAAAATTCAATATAGTATGTACATATGACGAGAGTCTAGAACATTGTTACCGTTTTCGAGGGCGGCGCTTATCAAGGAACACCTGGAATATCAACCTCATTGAGCTTTGCTACAAAATTTCACAATACATACATGAACTGAAACTCATTCAATGTCTATATACGTACTATACCAAGAGTGGACTATACGCAATGCCTGGAATAGCCGCCGCTACATTTTGTAATATTTTATAATTCAAATTCGATTGAATGCTAACACAATTAGAAGCCTACTTTGAACAAAATAAAAGCAGCACTGTGTTACTTCTTTCTCATAGAAAACTTGTAAAGTCAGCGTAATTATATGGATGAGGTGACCGTACGGCAACGAGTCCTGTTGAAAGGCTCAAAAAATGCGATAGCTAAGCTACAAGGAATAATATTACTTTGCCAGAGGGACAGTAAAGTATTAGAGGGGAACACACAAGGAAATGACCCATTGGAGCCAGCAGCAGATAATATTCCAGAACCAAGTGTGCTTCCTTCGAACGCTACGCTAAACGCTGCGCCGAACGCTCCAAATGTAAATCTGTCTTATTTCAGTTCATAATTTCCAATATTCCTTACAATATTTCAACATGTTCTTCACTTAAGTAATGTATTTGAATGTAACCAGGAACAACTGGAAATTGCAAACCTGGAATCTCCGCAAGTAAATGATACGATGACCGAGCCGCGGAACGAGATTCATAAAGTGGAACCGTGAGTTTCGCAGCGCCACCTATACTTCTAGATTTCACCCTGGTTATAATAAAACCACTGTTTTGTATCAATATTGTTAGCACTCAAAGTAAAGTTCCTAACCAGAATACGGCTCTTGCAAATCAACATGTGACCGTGAACATGGGACGCAATCGCGACAACCAGGTGGCGCTTGTAAAATCCAGACTGAAGGAAGTACACAATGTATGTTAATGGTTAAAGCATGGTTAAAGATTACTATGTATCTACATGCATTAATTTACTTCAAGAATTTTGTACATATTTTTAGATTCCGGAACCACACAAAGAAATCTAGGAGACCATTGATCCCGTGTTATGGAAAAGAGAACAATGCATGGATATAATAGAAGATGTATGTAATGTTTCATATTATAGTTGTGTGATGCCCTGAAAATTGTGCATTAAATATGCTTGTGATGCAACCCATATATGGGTCTACGGACTGCGGGTTTGCTCGCTTGCTTGCGAGATAAAGTATAATAGGTTGGAAAAAGGGTCCCCGGGTTAAAACACTGCTTGTGTATAGGACCCGTTAGCATCAGGATGTATGATGTAAGCACAATTAAACCATGTATGCAATTCGGTCCTTTAGATCTTGCAATGTTGCTATCAGAGTGGCATATACACTCTGTCCTTTAGGTAGCCCCACAGAAAGAAGTCTACTTAATTAATGACATTTTAATAAATTCCAATTATTTAATATGCATAATTATGGCAGGTGCACTCATTAGTCAATATACTTTCTGATGAATTTACTGTACAATAAATAAAGCTGACTATATACAGTATAGTATAGCGTTATTACTTCTATATACGTATACAAAGGTTTTAAATTACTTCGACGTCAGAATTATTTTCGTTAAAACTTAGGACCCTTTTGTGACGTTTCACTTCCGGTTGTGTATTGTACATGTCTTGCACATCTTGCGCTCTCTTTCGGTTATTCACTTCCGGTTGATTATCATAAATGTCATGGACGTTAGGGCTAGATGTGGAATAACCAGCGGACTCTGGTGGTTCCGTAAGGTGACCATCATTGGACACGCTGTCCTGAACTGGAAGACCCTCCTGCACCTTGCGCATGCGCTCCTGTTCTTCACGTTTCTGCTTCCGCCATTTGGCACGACGGTTTTTGAACCATACCTGTACAATTTTGATATACCGATAAAAACTCCATTTGGTTCTGCAGAAATGAATGCAATATAATTTTAAGAAGCGCCCCTCCCCTCAAATGGACGACATCAAATATGAATGAACCCTTATCGAAACTTGTAGGCGTATAATTAACCTTATGAGATTAATTGGAATAATGTCATTATACCCAGCGATTGAATGCATGCATATGGATGAGCAAAGAGAATTACGAAATGTTGGAGTGCAATATGTGTGACAAACCTCTACACGTTCTTCCCTCAATTCCACTCTAAGGGCCAGTTCCTCTCGAAGGACCACATCCGGGTAATGGGTTTTATCGAAAGTGGCTTCCAGCTGCTCCAACTGCTCTTCGGTGAAGATGGTGCGGTGCCGCCTCTTGCGCTTAGGGTGATGCTGATGACCGTGCTGTTGGTGGTGACTTGTGGCATGGTGCAATTGTGGGTGGTTGTGGTGCGCATGTGCAGCCATCATGGCCTGGGCACCCATACCCATGCCCACCATGCTCACGTTCACTCCCATACCATGGGGCATGCCCATGAACGGGAATGGATGAGGCTGCAACGGGTACAGGCCCTGGTCACTTGTAATGGAAGAGTGTGCTGTTGTTGCTGATGCTGCCTGATGGTGGTGGTGCACTTGTGTTGTGGGCACTTGCTGGTGGTGCTGATTAAATGCAGCTGCTGCCAACAACTGCGAATATGCTGAAAAGCAAGTTCCAATTAATAAATGTCAGATTGTAAACGGATATATTAGTATATTGAGCTAGGCTAGAGGTTAACCAAACGTTCAAGGTCATCGGTGAGGCACTTACCAACCAGATCGCGGGAGAATGCTGCTGTATCGAAGGTGGCTGCGTGAGAGTTGGCGAAAGAGTGTACATCATGCCATCTTGTTGGGGCAGTTGTGGAAACAGGGACTGCAACCGGAAGTGGTAGGGCCAACATGGGCAAGGGCCTCGGTGGCTGCATTTGTTGATGTTGCTCGTGTTGCTGAAGGATGTTGTCGATGGTGAAGAGAGATGGTTTATCGGTTGTGGTGGTGCTCATCGGAATACAGCAAGGGAATGAGTGATGCAGGGCAGCCAAACCCACTGTTAAGCCTTGCAAAGAGTCTGTTGGAAGGGACATATTGGCCCCTGTCATCCGCCCCTCAAACTTTCTATAAGTTCACTCCAAGTACAGACTATATAATATATGGAATACCAAAAATTTCAATATAAACATAGAATACCGACGTATACTTTCATACATTCAGTAAAAAATTGCATCTGATTCACATATACTGTAGGGCCTACAGTACAACATAATTAAGCCTATGTATTTTATCCCGACGATAAGGTTTATAATCTTTGTATAAATAATATAATATGACTGGTATTTATTCAAGTGCTACTTCTTTTGAAGACAGTATACTATATAAAACATATAGAATTTATTTTCACGCATATTAAAGTTGCAGCTTAACAATTCATTTCATTTTTGCATTTTTACAACAGCGTAAAATGACATCATGTACCTGTGCAATTCTACATTATGTTCAAAAATCCATGCAGTAAAATTTCTAATTGTTAGAATTTTCCACCGTGGGCAGGTTGCATTTCTAAAGATTTTGTGTATAGTAGACATAGCCTATATAGCCTATACTATTTCCAAGCACCGTGTATATCGGAGTTTAACGGGCTTCACTGCATGTACATGTTCTAATGAATAATATTTTTGCCTTGCAAGTGTTAGGAACAAAATTAAGTTGCTAAAATCATAATGGAAATAAAGACGCTATATAGAAAAACAAACAAGGGCATTACTTTTTCAGATAGTATATGGAAATTTTTAATGCATGCAGTATATGCAGCTTATTTATATGTTGGTAAAATATGTATTATAACTTATGTCACAATGGAAAGTTTCTGCAAACATGCTGTTAATTATTAATGGACTATTTATCTGCTTTTACATATACTTGCCGAAAATGTTAATTTACAATGTTACAGAACTTTCTGTTTATTTCGTTGGACTGCCTACCAAATTTCGAATTTCGCTCATTGTATTTTGTGCTTGACTGTCTATGGCACAGTATGATTTTCCCGTAAGATAATTGTTCAAGCCCACGAGTAGTTCCTGGTTTTCCCAAATTACGTTGAAATAACGGAGGAGTGCAAATTAAACAGGTTTTAAAGAACTTTGGGTTTTTTGGCCCATGTTATACAAATTGGAATTAATTCATATAGGTAGCCCTACATCATATACTTTTGATGCACTTTTAAACAAATATTCAAATTTACTGTACATACTGTACATATATAGTAACTTAGACTTTAGCAATTATACTATCAACTGTACAATCACATGAAAAAAGAATATAGGAAACTCACCAAGGTATACTATAACTTTTTTTGCAGGTCGAGAAGCCCAAGTGGAACAGCCGGAAAAATTACTTGTGCGATGGAGTTGACCACAAACTGGACATTACACTATATGCAGCTTTTGAGGAGCCGTCATCTTTGGAACAGTTGATTTACATCACGTTTACAAGGCCTACACTCTGTGAAAGGGGCGGGGAAACCCCACTTGTGTCGACCAATGACGGCATTGGAGGTAAGTGACGTTGGTGCCTCGCCTTCAGCGAATCGCAAATGAGGAATGGGTTTGGTTGAGGCAAAAGCTGCAAATCCTAATGAGCTTAGCCCTTAGGAACGATTATCTTTTTTAAGAGTTAATCTCTTTCTGACACCTTATCGTCAAAAATTTCGACTGGGAAGAAACTTTTAAGACAAGAGGTGATCGATAAATCAGAAAAGTTGGTTTTTACTCCCCTTTCTCGACAGGTGATACATATGTTTTTGAAATGATTACCAAGTAAATAAGCCTACTTGTACTTTTCGCCATGTACTTTTGGCATGTATGTCTGGTGCATGGTCTGGTAGCTGACCGGAAGTACCCCCTCCTCAGGATCCAGTTTTCTTTTGTGAAGAAATCAGGGAAATGAGAATGAAAATGTGGGGATGCAAGTGCAAACAGTAACCAAATATAGATTAAACAGGGTAAAAGGCGTCAAAAAGTGTTTGCTTCTGTCCAGTACGCCCATCATATGGCTTTATTGTGTCACACTTTTTTTGTTGGAGGAGAGAGGGTTTTATGAAGAGGGGTTTTTAGAGTTGACAAGGGCAATTGTTCTGTACAGAGGGCTTCGAGGCGAACAAATAGATTGACAAATGACAGATACTTTAAGCACAGTTGTAAGTAAAGTTCGGGTAATGACGTCACCCATTCTTTCTTGTCGCTTTACTGCATTTGAGTTTGCATCAGTTCGTTGCCTTATTTTACTAAAATTATGGGATAAGATCTTATACGATATTGAATATTGTATTTTGTTTATATTATTATATAATTGGTATAGTATACATTATTTTTCAAATTATGCATTATATGCAACTTGTTATTCAATGCAGGGGGGAAGTACTTTGCAGTCTATAAACATAGTGTCCGAATATTGTGTGCAGGAGCCATGTTACACTAACACAGAAGGCCAATTCCCATGTTATATTGTCATTAATGAATGAATGAATCGATGTTGAGTAAGGGCCAGCATATACAGTGCATGCTCCAAGAGCATCTGGAATACAATTGACCGATTTCAGCAAGCGCCTCCCATTTCCAATATGCAGTCAAATTATATGCAACCTGATTGGAAGAAAACAAGTTTTTCTCTATAAGAACGCCATTTTCCGAAAGTTATTCAACCAATTGCAGGCCACTGAAACCGGTCAATTAATTCTTCCATGCAGATAATTGATTATAGGTGCATAGTATATAATCTATATACACAAAGCAAAACACTATATTGGTCAAGCAAAATCTCTGTGCAAATAATAAAAAACCGTTATAGCAATTGAATGAACATAAATTGACTTGTTTGGCGTCACAAAATGTCTTACCAAGTTATTTCTGTGATTACTATAGTGACATTAAACACCGTTTTACGTCATTCGCATGCACAGACTTCGTCTCGACGCTGATTCTTTTTGCAAAAGTATATAATAATGTTGTTGAAGAAAGTGTAGCTGTTCGCTTTTCGGCGGCCATCTTGGTTGGCTAGCACTTGAAAGGCTGCTGTCTATATGTGAGTTAGCGCTCCCCGAGCAATATTTTCATAGAACGTTTGCATATTTGAGACGATTTATTAGGGTACGGTATTTTGAGTGGTGCAAGAAGTTCCATAAAGATTAGCAGCTAGGCAGGAGGAAAATATGGGGTGCAAAGCAGAGTAGATCCTGACGAAAAACAGATTGGAGCGCCACCAGTGGTAGCAATTGGAAGCGAAAGGCGGTGCACCACCATAATCCGTATACAAGCGACGTTTATTTAATAGGCTTCCTATGTAAATATTTCCCTTGGAGTCAATCTGGCAATTTATTGCGAGCTTGCTTTCAACACACGATTCAAGCGCAGAAATCGCGCACTTTTCTGTTTTCTCAAAGACTCGATCGGTCGGCTATACATTGGGGCAAACTGCATTTTGCAAACTGAAACCTCCAAATGTTGGAATAATGATTGGACGGAAACAAAACAAGGCAAATCCAGACTTGGGCCGACTGCGAAGCCCTACATATATTTTCCTTTCTGGCTATATTATATGCTACTAGTACTACTGCTATTACTTTAGTGTATTATTTTGTGGAAGTGCGCGCAGCTGTACACATTATGCTTGGATTTAGTGCGCATTGCGCATGCGCCCCTGCGCTCCCACCTCGAGCTACGTACGCTCCCCTACATAGGATCTTTAATCCGAAAAGTAAATACATATCGGATTAATGAGGATCAATATGCGATGGCGATGACATAATAGCGTCTACTTTAGCTCATTACAAGCCGAAACGCGTCAATCACACGTTGTTATTTGCCCGTTACAATAATATGTGCGTGACGCATGCGCACTTTGCATGAGCGATACATAAGACACGTGCAAGTCGCCAGTGATCTCAAGACGATTCGCTACTTTGTTCGAATGTGCACGGGGTCGCTGGAAGTAAGTGCAAGGCGCACCGTTGACGGTCACGTGATGGCCGCCATTATCACAGCTGATCACAATGTCCGTGCACTGATTACGAACGAATGGAGACCTCTCGGCCCTTTGTTTTTCTTGGCCCGTGATGTAGTCTTTGTCAGGGTAATCCCCAAATATGGCGGTCAGGTGAAACAACACGTCAATTCCCATTTTCAGTTCGATTTGAAATCTGCAATTTAGAGAATTTAAGTTGGAATGGACCGAATTATGTTTCCTGAGCTTTAGACAGTCCGTCTTTTTTCCATGCAATTTTTACTGCACTTGTAATCTGTATTATTAGGGGAGATCTGAACAATGTTATATAAAATTAAGGGGAAATGTTATTTTACAACAATGGAACTATAGCATGTTGCTATTACATATACAGGGTGTTTCGAAAGCTCAGAGCACAAAATTTAAGGGGTTGGAGGGGATGGGCTAACAATCACATTGTCTTCGTTATGTACTGCCAAGATGATCACAGCTATTTAGATGCAAAGTGCAGCTACATGTCGCCCAAAATCGCGCTTCCCTGCAGGTTCTGCGTGTCTGTTTGGATGCCTACTTTCAGGGATATTTGACCTAACTTCGGAAGCCCATAGCTCCCTTGGTAATAACGAAGACAATTTGATTGTTAGCCCATCCCCTCCAACCCCTTCAATTTTTTGCTCTGAGCTGCGAAACACGTACCCTGTGTACCATGACATTTAAACAAAATTGAAAGAATAATTTGTAACAACCATTGAAGGACTTCAGGTTATATTGCATTATTTAAATATCGCAAACTATAATGCGTACCTTTATACTTACTTTGAAGCATATTTTGTAGGTTTTCCCATTATATGTATTTGTTTTCCATATACTAATTCACCGGGAATATCCAAAGAAAGAGGAACTTTCTGTACGTGTTAAATAAAATAAATATAAAAAGCATATGGTTTAATACAACATATACACTATATTGGCAAATTATTCGGAAACGTGTAAAGTTGCGTAATTAGTTATCCGAATACTTTTGCCATATAAAGTAACTTTATAATTATAGAAACGTCACTTACTGGATTAATTAATTCAAGTAGTGGTCTTTGTATCTCATTCAGAGTAACGGGCTATGTAAAGAATAGGCAGGGCATATTGAAGCATATAGACATAGTTAAAAATAACAGGAATGAAATTTTATATACGAGTATACACTTTGAATGGGGTTTCCACTATTGAAAAATAAAATTTGGTAACCGCGGTATTGCAGCGAAGTTAAAGTATGGATTGCTCGTAATAAAGATAAGTTTACAATGTGTGGGCGTCTTAATAAAGTGATTTCATTGCATTTGCAAATTAATTGCGTAAAACCGAGTTTGGAGTGGTAATGGAGTTTAAGATATGTAACTGCATTCTGTCCAACTTTCAAACTGAAATTAAAACTAAATGCAGCAATTCAAAAGTTAGCATTTCATTCTTGTTTGAAACATCTATGGAGAAATTCAACTTTTATGTGGTCACCAATTTGTATTTTCAAAATTCCCAATTTGAAAGCGATTTATTTGCCTTCCCCTTCAGGTGCGAAACCCTGTATATAAACAATGTGTTTTCCTAATGTGTACCGTTTGGACCCTGTGGGTGACATTGTTGATAAAAACTATTCCCCTGATTCTTATCAAATGGATGAGTTTGTAAAAAATGCGGTGTTTGTAGTTGATGAAATGCTCACCGTTTACAGCAACCTGTATATGAAATTTAATAATTGACAATTATGTAGCTATACTTAGTACTGCATGTGTATTGAGAAACATATAATTTAGTACCTTGAATTGGTTTTCTAGTACAAATATTGCCAATTCGAAATGTTGCCCTTTGGAAATGGGAATTGCTGGGGTACCTTTAGACACCTGAATCTCCTCAATTCCCCATTCACCATTGAGTCTGGTGTTTCGAACCACTGACCGTTGGTCAAATCTAATGTCAAAATGAAAAGCAATATCGTTTCCTTGGTAGGCATTTGCGTTGGCTTCAAAATTAACGCTGAAACTATACAAATGGAAACGTATCATTCATTCCTGATAATATATAGTAAAGTTTCATATAAGTTATAACTATAGTAAATATAATGGCTTACCGTTTAGAATTCCATGGAACATAACCTCGTATGGTAATAATGGTCTCTGCAAGTAGACTTGATGTAAGATTAACTATAAATGGGCTTGTCATTGCTCAATTTCAACTCGGTTCTTTTATTGCCAATGTTTTCTTCGACAATGTGCACACACATACACACCTCTGCAATTATCTGATTACTTTATATCACATATGACCACACCTGCAAGGTTCAAAATTCACATTTGTCCGATTGGCTGACAACATTAAATAAATCTTAAAAGTTAATAGGCTTGGTATTTTTTCTTATACTGCTTTCTTGATGGTTTTCTTTGTTTAATTTAGGTTTCAGAGTAATACCTTAACAATTGAACCATATCAGTTATAGTTAGCCTTTAAAAAATTCCCTTGAGAACATTTGCATGCATCTCCAGTTGATATTATGCTTATTTTTACCATGCATGATCAGCAAACTATTTGTGCACCTTTAAATGCTGTATAAACAATGTATATGTACGTATTTATGATTGATTTCCTGCAAGAGAAACCCTATAGATAACAATAACATATTTTCAAAATATAGAATAATGCATATTTGTATTAATTACAATAAGAAATGCTCAGCGTGTTTGGTATTTTATTTTTCTGATCTTATAATGACACAGTATACATTTTCTACATGTTATAATTTGTCAAAATTATGTAATTTGTTCCAAGGTGAGGATTTCAGGTGGAGAACGTTGTGACTTTAATTTTGAACGGCCCCAGAAGATTGTTCATCATTGCAAATGTTTCACTTTTGAACATAAATTGATGTGATTGCGACATCACCTTTGATGGCCATGTTGGTCACCTGGCTGATGGGGAATATTCTGTGCGCGAATGTGGCGAGTTGTTTTCCGTTCACTGAGACGTCATATCGGTCAGGAAGAACCTTGATTAGCAAGTCAAATTGTAGGTTGAGCTGGAAGGGGAAAGGCACCTGCAGCTGCCTTTCTTCCGTTCCCCATTGGCCGTTTTGCAGCGAATTGCGTATGACAGAAGACTGGATGCGGTTGTGCACTGCAGCCATTGATGATATAAAGCGAGGGTTGAACAGGAATGCCACGTCCACGCCCTTCTCAAAGTAAACCCCGAAGCTTGAAAAACAAAATTACATAACATCATTTTGAATATGCCAACCAAAAATTGGTCCTATAGATAGATTTGTGTTTTTAAACAGTATGCAAATGATGAGGATATACCTGCTGCCTGTTGGTGTGGCACTGATGTAAATTGTATGGCCCACTGCTAAATTCCCAGGAAAGTTTACAATAGTTGGAGTGACCTACAACACATTAGACGACTTTATTTTGCATACAACCAATGCATTGTTTAAATGTACTTAACATTATATATTACTCAGTTAAACATCAATTAACCAATCAAGTACATATTTGAACTTACTAGGTTAGTTAGGTGGATTGGGTATCCACCAGTGGATGATGTAGCAACAGTAGGTTGAAGTGGTGATTGAAGGTCTATCAGAGATGCAGCAGAGGTCCAATAGTCATTTCCCTGCGCTGTCCTAGGAGCAGGCTGTGGGGCTGCTGCAGAAAGCTGAAATATAATATGACAATGGAGTATTCTTCTATAGCTATACAGATATTAAAGGTGCAAAAACTTGAGAACAAGTAAAAAGAAACTGTGCTGTGTTGTAATGTTTAAAAACAAGTTGGAAGTATGTAAAATATTGTTTGCTCATTCACAGTGAAAGACCCTTATAGAAAATTTCCAATCCAATCTGTTTCCCAAAAAAGACAACCAACCCCAGGGAAATTGGTGGGGATTTCAGTAACAATTATCAAAACACAGCCTATAGATATACAATTAACAGATAAGCAGCTGAAACCCATGCATGTGGTCTTAGCTTCTTGTTCACATATTAATTACTATATGCACTATATAACGTACATTTATTTTAGCATCCATGCTTTTGAATTTCATTTTCGATTGCATTAGGCCTTGAATTTGATGATAAATTGGCGGTTTCTCTGCCTTTTGTGGCTGTCTTTGATAAGTGTTGACTGGAAGAGGTGCATGGCCAAATATCTGAGAAAGTACACAGTGAATATGTGCTTAAACATTAAATAAAAACACAACCCACACCTCTACTGGATTTTCTATTATGGTCTAGCCAGCTTAAACTATACTAGTGCGTGACTGGTGCAATGGCCGCCAAATGTGCTGAACGATTTTCTCGTGGATAGAGAAATAAATGTTTTTACCAAAGTTTTGTTTAGAATTTGGCATTGTTCGTAATAATATACTGTGCAATTAACAGTGGAACATGGGATAGAGCAAATGTGATGCCCATGTCAAGCAATATGGCTGTGTCAGCTATCTATTACATTCCTATTGCTCATCCCCATGCAACTCACTGGACTCTAATCTCATAAATGAATTTTATTATCTCGTAAAACTGTTTTTTTATTATTATTATTGTATACTACTGTACTTACATGTTTAATGCTAGCAGAAACTCTGTGTAGCATAATATCCCCATTAATTGAAAGTGTGGTAACTGAAGAGATGGGAATGCGATGAATGTAATCGGTGAAATGAGTGGAATTGACAGTAACCTAAAGAATGTTGATTACGGTATATAACTAGCAACGATATCATATGATATTATAATTATTGATTTTGAGCTGTTGTTACCTTATAGTGATTGTCATGTACGGTGATGACAATTGTGAAAGTTTGTCCATAGTGAAAAGGGAATGTACCATAACGTTCTTCAGGACCCCATTTGTTGCCTTCAAAAGTATTTCGAACAACTACAATTTCGTTAAAACGAGAGCTAAAATGGAAAGCCTTGTCTGGTGAATGCCACCCTGCAACTTCTTTTCCAGATTGCAAGTTGATGGTGAAGCTGTAGTTTTAAAATAAAATAAGCAATGCAATAATGAGACAGGATGATCGAGAAAATGAAACTTATTATGCACCAGTAGATTTTATTTTGTGATGTATAAACAGAAATATTTCATTTGTAACTAATGCTGTTATCATAACATAATTGCGATAACAAATAATGACTCATTGTGTAAGAATACAGCTAGTTTCGCTTTACCAGATATCGTAAAACTGTTACAATACGTTCTAAATAGATTTGATTTTTACTAGTAAACTTATTACGTAGTATGAATTAATTTGTCTTGTTTATGTAAATTAAATATTATAGCCTTCTATTGAGCTGTTCACGTATAGGTACTCCAAATTGTTACACAAATTGTTTAGCAGATTCTGCTTATCAATTTTATACAATTACCGTATATATTAATAATTACAATAAATGTAACAGGAAAAGTTTGACATTGTATTATATTACTTTATAACATAGTCACATAGTATTTGTTTTGCACAAACCTGCGTTTTGAGCATAAATGACAATGAATTAGTTTAGTTTTGTTTTTTAAGTTCCAGCAAGCCTATAGCTAATTGCAAATATTCAAAAATTTACATATGCTTACTTTTTGGCACTGCCTTTGACAGTACCCTGAATGGTGAAGGTAGTTCCTCTCCGCAGTGGCTCCTGTAAAACCTCTTGGAATGGGACACTCTGAAAATGACTTAATTAGATTTAAACGTCATATACATATTTCAATATAACAGGCATTTACTGGGTTGGTGAAGCTGAACATTTCCATGCAGTGTTGACCTCTTTGTCTACGTCGCATGTTCTGACAAATCAGATTCAGTGCAAATATGAAACAAGTTGTGTGTTGTTATAAGCTTGTCTATACTGCACGTAGGCACAGTTTAATAAGTTATCTGTGAGCTCATATGTTACCATGGTTCCTAACTTGCATTTAATAATCTAGCAGATAAAAGTAAGGTTAATGGTATATAGGTATGGTAAAGTCTTAATCCGTACTGAACTGATAAGGATAGATAAATAACTTGTCCCTTTTCTTTAAATATATAAAATATATAGGCCTCCAATAATTTATGCATAGATGTATGTATAGATGTAATTGAATGATTTCTCAGACATATGTTACTGCTGTAACATGTATAGCCATTTCATTTCTGCGAAACATCCTATATAGGACTGATATGTTTATGATTTGTCATTGCAGGATGTTAAGTTCTCATATACATAGTTTGACATTCAAATGAATTCAAATGATATAGACATGACTGGATGATTTATATTGCATTTACGGAATGTATATTTTAAGATCGTTTGAAGAGCAAGTTGATATAGCTGATAATGCTGCGGGGCTTTATTTTCAAGCTGTGTATAAAATTGAAGTGAAAACCATGCAAATGTTTATGTAAATGAACTATACCCATAAAATTATAGTAGGGAGCTACATGTACTACGTGTACTATATCATAATGGTGTTTGTCTGCTAGTTCTACTTGTTTACATTCCGATTCGTACCTGTTGCTAGAGTAATTGCTGTCATTCTTTGCATAGCATATCACTTAGGAGTTGTGAACTTTTGTTAGGAAATGGAGAAATACACAGGAAAACCGTTGGTATTAATTTTTATTAGGACATCAGATGTATACATTCAAGAGTTATAATTATCCAATTTTTTGAAGCAAATACAGTAAACTCTTAATTGTGGACTTGACTTATGCTCACATCTCCAGTAATTTGAAAAGTGTTGATACGGCTCACTGGTATTCTGTGTTTGTATTCAATGAAGTGCACATTGTTGACGGCCACCTGTTGGCGAAATAATATACAAGAATGTAGATTCAGTTCGTTATTTATTTGACAGTATGATTATGAAGTTTGTGTCTATTAATACTCCTTCGCAGTCAAAGGGAACCACGGACTGCGAAAGAGTATAGTTACATATATCTTAGATTTCCTATGCAAATATGTGGTAATCTATGACTTGAAAGATTAACTGCCAAGGTTATCTGTTCTTGTGAAACTTGTGCAAAAATAGTATAGTTAATTATTAAACAATTAATTTAACAGCCCTATATTATAAAATGTTGCGCATGTTTGCGAATATCCAGATTAAAATGCAAACCTTGATGGTCTGTGCTTCAATACGAAAGATGATATCAATACTCTGGCCGTGGAAAAAGGGAAAAGGTCCTGACCTTTCCTCAGTGCCCCAACCACCATTAATGAGAGTGTTGCGAACAACTTGTCGTTCATTGAAGCGTATGTCAAAGTGGAATGCAATGTCAGGAGCAGCCCATCCTGCTATATTCTTTCCGGTCATCAGATTAAAGGTGAATCTATGTTAAATTTCCATGTTGAAAATGCGTTTCCTACTTAATTAGATAGCAAACACAAAAAAAAATATGCATAAATGAAATAACCTTTGAGAGCCTTGAGGAATGTGACCTTTAACATAGATACAGGTTCCATTTCTCAGTGGCCCATTGAAGGTCTCTTGATATGGGATTCCCTGCGTATATAATAATAAATTAGCATAGTGAAATTAAATTAATATGACATGATCCTTACAGGATTAGATGCTCGGATCATGTTGAATAGAGGTTCTGCGCAATAAAGTTATTTGGAACTAGAGTTGCGAAGTGACACGTCGAAACGAGAAAATGCACTGAACTTTCGTTTTCTGGCAAATGTCCACAGTAACTAAATGGTAACCATGGGTTTATCATTATCAGCCAATCAGAAGATAAAATGAAGCGGATAATGTAGCTTATTGGTTGTATGTTTTATACGTGGCTCTGGTGCTGCAAGCATTGCAACTGATATGAAGATATTGTCATAGCGATTTATATTTTAAAAAACAATGTTTGTGTAAGATAATTGCGATTTACGTTCATACAACGTAAAATATAACTACAATGTTAAAATAATCTGCGTCAATTCCTGCAATGAATGGTACAATTTAAACTCAATTCACACTTTATTACTACAATATGCAAAATAGTAACAATTTTATAATTCCAACACTCAACTAGAATTTATAATTGACTTAGAAATAATTTACAAAAATGCCTGTAATCCCAGGACAACATTTGTTCATTTGGAACGATAAATATTTGCTACGGAGTGATAAGGCCATTTTCATCAGCACCTTCTATTAATGAGCACAGTGATGGCGCTTCAACCTAAAATGGACAAAGTTGAAGGTTTATAATTTTACACCAGTTGATGTTATTATCACTTCTATCATATCTATGCATTATGTACGAATTTGAAATGGCTACTTACAACAAGTACATATTCACATGGGTTTGGCTCGTTGAGGTACAGGGAAGTTGCAGTCTGCTGGTCAGATTCTTTGCATCTTAAATTAAAAGATCAAATGTAGTTAATTATCACAAATGGTTCAAGATTTAACTTTAAACATTGCATTCATTCTTACCGAAGTTTTACTTCAACGTTGCGAGGGGCATTAGTTAATTCGCAGTAATTTCCATTACCATAGAAATGAGAGATGTGCCTGTAAAACAATATTTTACAAATAACTGTTCAAACCCATTTTTTGTTGCGTGATCGATCATAAAATATTTGCTTACTACCTTCTGGTTCCTCGTTTGGGCTTCTTGTGAGGATGCCTTTGCAACCATTCCAAATGTGTCGATTTATCCCATGTTCCCAAACGGATTACACTTGTCTTTCCATCAGCTTCCTAGAAGTATATTAATTTATTAGGGATGGGTCTTAACAATGGATAATTTACATTTTTGTTAATCTGCAAAAACTTTTGTACATTACCTTATGATATTGCTCAACTTTTACTCCTGGACAGTATTCATACTTCCACCAACCACTACCCTGATTATAAATAGAATCCAAGGTTAATAAGTCATTGTGACATTGCTCGTTTCGATTTGGAAATGTGCATAGAAATAAATTACCCCATGGAAACACTTTCCTTCAATGAGGAATTCCTCAGGTGGAGGTATAATACCACCAGGAGTTTTAACATGATGGGTGTAGCGTGTTGCATAGGAACTACTATCAGTTGTGGAGGAAGAAAAAATAACTTTTTCTTCTTCCGGCGCCTCTTCCTTTTTATTAATTTCTTCTTTGTTCGGTTCATCTCCTTCCGGCATCTCTGGGAACTAAACATGTTATTACAATTTACACTGTTCTAAGTTAGCAACCATTTTCCTGGTTTACCAAATTAGCCACTGCGTACATGGCTTTACGCTGCTTCTCCATTCTTTTCAGTTGGCGAGGCAGTGTAGGGGAATATCCCAGGGAATGGCACAGTATTTCATTATCATCAGGTTTTTTGATCCTTGGTAGCAAAATATGATTTTATTTGTTTTAAAATGAAACGTACGTGTTGCATCTTCACCGTTATGTGTATACCTATAATCCGGGTGATCGCATAGTAAAGAGGTCAACACCAAGATCTCGTACTCGCAAATAGACACCTCTTCCAAATTATAAATTTCCTGATGTAATTCTGGGTAACATGCGTACAATATCCTCGTGGAACGGGGTTTGCCATTCAGGTCACACAGCGAACCATCCGTCATGTTTACCGTTATGTAAGGCAACTGCAACACGTCTACTTTCTTTTTTGGGATCTTTATGGGAAGAAATGTGTAAACGCATTTTAATCTTAGCACTTACTGATCATAAACATTTGTATTTTAAAATGGATAATTTCACGTACCGTACGAGGATCTTCTTGAACATTGCTGCCCAGTTTCTCTTTCACTTTGAGGATTGAATATATACCAGATGTAAATTAATTTAGTTAAAAGTTTGACATCAAATTTCTGTTTGTACTAAGTCGTTAAAAAATACTACATATGCAACATATAGTATGTACATGAGGACATTATTTCGAACATTCATGGCAATTTAACCGCATATAATTTTATGTTACCATCTTTCCTATACTGGTCAATGCTGTATGTCCCCAAATAGTATTCTTGCATGATTTCGTTCTATACCCAATACCCAAAACAAATATATAAACATTAATTTTAAAATGGCTTTACATTCATTTCAATGAAATCTATTACAAGTGTTCATTTGTACAAGAATGTTAATATTGAGATCTACTTATTTAGAATGTAATGATGGATATTTTTTTAGCAGCAACTGTAACAGATTTCAGTGAAACATCCCTTAATTATAAGTTAATATAACAAATGACACCTTGCCACCGTTCCTTTCTTCGTGATATTGACGTAAATGGCTGCCGTGACATAACTCGTAACTCCAGTAAACGTCTATCTGCCATTAGTGTATGAATATATCAGTATTTATTTATTTACATATCATGCATCCATAGCAATGATTCAGTTACCTTGTATACACATATTGAGGCTGAAATTAGTGGTTGGAGTAGTTCTAGCGCAGAAGGGCCATTGTACTTGCTCTCGGTGTGCTAAATTAATAATCTATTAATTTAAATGCAGTACACTATAGTGTAATCACTCTTGGTGTCATGCACACCAACCAAATCGGAAGACTTTACAACAGGGATGCTGCATTGATATTTTTCATTTTCAGTTGTAGCAACCACAATAGAACCATCGTCTTCAAACTCCTATAATGGAACAAAACAAAATTAATTCACAATATGGGTAAAAAAAATTAAAACAATACATGTATACAAAATACAACCAACCCTTTAACGAGCATGAATAACAATTGTTACATCACATATGTGATGTATTTTAATATTTACATTTAATATATGCATAATTTGAGACTTTACTATTTAGAATGACGATAAAATGTTCATATTTTATAGGACATTAAATACAAAACTTCTTGCAAAAACTTACAATCCATGCCGTACTTTAAACCTTTTAAACTTTAAAAACACGAAATTGATGTCGACCTACTGTGTTTGCCAACTTGTGTAATGGACCGGCCCAATCGATACTAAATATCAAATTGTCCTCGAAGGGGTTGAAATCGCATCGTGATTGGATGACGAAATGGAAATAGACCAAAAATAAAACGAAAGAAAACATAGCTTCTGTGCCCACATCGGTGCCACTGTTGTGGCGAAATTTCCCTCAGCTGTTGACACCGCACATCCGACCAATCAGTTTGTGCCTTCTGTCTTCGGAGTACGTGTTTCAAAATGTTGCAAGTGCGGATACGTAGCGCCATCTGTGAAGAATACTTCACATTCAGTGCGATTGTGCACTGCTAATATTTATACAGGGTGTCCGGAAAGTCTGGTCATTTTGTTCATAACTTGAAATTGAAGTGAATATTTGTAAATGTAATGATATTTCCATCTGTAATATCATGGGGGGACATTCATTAG
>JAQFZQ010001096.1:0-22489 GCA_034696005.1 Glomeris marginata
CGAATAGCGGAGCGGAAGCGGTAGCGGTGCCGCTTTCCGCTGCCGCTCCGCTAATCGCTTGTATGGAAACAAGGCTTTAATCTGCATATCAAATAACTGCTTGATGAGAAGTCATTGGAGTGACATGTACATTATTGCAATTTAAGTTTTTAATTGCATTTATGGGGAACATTACATCTAGTAGCACAATATTCTTCATTCCTAACCTTGTGTGTTGTGTTAATGTAATTAATCCAGGGAAGAGCATCTGTGATAAGGATAAATAGAAGTAAATAAAGTTTCAGCTGTGACTTTCCTGTCCTGGGGCTCGTCTGATTGCCCCTTGTATTTTTTGGGTACCTCATGTATATAATTGCAATGCACTGTGTATGTACACATACTCGGTAAATGAGATGTAATATAAATGCTGAATACATTTCCCAATATTAATTTCAAATGTTCCGAATGGTAAGTTTAGAAGGTTATGAAAGAAATGGCTTTTATTATCTTCTTGAAGAACTTAAATCTCTAATTCCGAATATGTACTATGTACGTGCATTACATTTGGCAAGCAGCTAGATTTTGACTGGGATTTCTGCAGAGTTAAGTTTGTCGCCTCTCATAAAGTTGATGGATGAAAAAGAAATTATTGTTTGCATAAATAAGATTGCTATTGCGACGTGTGCACCGCATTTTCTTCAATTTCCAGCGTTTTTATGGAGACAATATAACCTTATAAAACAATATTTTCGATGTCGGATCTGCAAAGACATTAAAGGGTTTCAAATGGGTGGTGGTTGGGTAGGGTAAATACATATAAAAGTGCATTGAAAGTTTGTTTTAGGATGGAGATAAACGGCCATGGAAAAGGGTTTGGTGATTCGACCCTCCCCTTCTGTTGTTTGCCATAAAGCAGATGGCCAACTTAATTCAATTTACCCCATGAAGTAATTTCCCTCCTTGCCCATTCTCTTGTTTTTCTATATCTCCTCGTCACAACCTCCCCTAACAACAACAATAATAATAATAATATAAATTGCGGTATGCAATATGCGAATAAATAACCACATCAGTAGATAAACTAACTTAATGTGCATGTATTGGGTGAGAAAATTTAGTATATTGGAAATTGGCTAACTGATGAATTAATAACGTTCCAGTATATATGTTACAGGGAATATGAGAAATCAGGGAATTTCGAAAACTCCTATAGGGATTTTGAGATAAGCCGGCCTACTTTACGACACGAGCCATAGCGCGTTCAAAACCTAACCTAAAATAAACTAACTAACCAGATGTTACTCAGTCCTGCACAGTCCCTGCAGTAGTCAGGAGAAATGCAGTATTTATACGTAATTCAGTGTTTTAACATTCATTTCTCATAATCACTGGTTCAGGGATTTTCAAAAATCCCTGGTTCTCGTATCCCTGCAACATATGTTTGTTGCAATGCAAAACACTCACTTATTCCAAATTGTTATTGGTAATTTAACTCAATCACTGACTTTTCAAAACATAACTCGATGTCAGGAACTGGACACAACTATTGAGAAGCTTAGGAAAAAATTCCAATTAAGTTGTACACTTTTATGTCACAAAAAACGTGGAAAAAGTAGGAGAACCCCCTCTCATAGGATAACATGGGTGCTGCAGTGTCGCCATCTAGAGGGGGAAAGCTGCGTAAACAAAGAGGTAGCACTTGCTCTTAAGGAGCTACATATTTGGATTCATTTTAATTCATTATATGAGTAAAGTTTGTACTATACTCGTTTATAAATTTACCAAAAGCAATGCTGAAGGTTTTTACACACAGATATTGTGAATATTTAATGCGTATTTCAAACTGGTTTTTACAAAATCTGATAATGTACGCAACTCTTTTATTATTTTTTGTTTTGTTTGCTATACTATAAAATTGTTGTATTTCAGTCTGATTGTATAATGGTTTAAATTTTACAACGTTTAGATCTTTTACAGTAAAATATTTGTTCATTTTAAATAATTCCCATATATTTTTCAATTATTTGTCCACCAACATTTAATTTTATTCTGAATAAAATACAGTATATGCTAATTTCCTCTTATGTTTCTTGCTGAAATATAAAGGGGAGGATCAGTTATGACGTCACCCTTGTTACAGGCAGGTGAAGATTTCACGTTACTATGGGCGTTAATTCCTCTCTGGTAACAGTGTGACGTCAGACATTAATGTTTCAGTTCCTAATCGATTACAGCCAATCTCCTTGATTACAGCAACTGCAAGTAACATTTTGTTTATTATTTAGTTATTGCACGTGGGTTGTTATACAAGTAGCATTTTGAAGGTATTGTCGATGGGGATTTTGGAAAACTATGGCAAAGTTGTTAGTATTATTTGCATAGTGGCAATTTGTCACTTCATGATATATTTTTTTGCTAAGATCGGAAGTTGGTAGAAGTTGCAAAGTGACAAGAACACAAATCGTTTCCTTTTTCCTTGAAAGGGTGTCACTTTTCATTCGCATGAGATAGATTTATTTGTATGCAAACATTGCACAATGTGCGAATGTAAAAAGGGAAAATGGACTACATGAGAAAGTGGAATTCTTTGCAAATGTGAATTATATGCCATCGTCTGCCGAAAGTGTCTGGATTGTTTCTTGAAACTATACAATGCTTGCAATTAAGGGGAGAATAACTCGATGTGATTGGTCAATTGGTTTGCCTAATTTGATTGAGGGAAAGAATTAATGTGTGTGTAGAGTACATAAAGTTTCCTTCCCAATTTACAAATTGATTCTTCTCACTGCTATACAGTTTTTTAAGTACTGTGTGCATGTTTATCTTGTTCACATTAACCCAATGCAGTAAGTAAACTTCATTATGAAGAAGGAATAAAATACTTGCTTTTGTAGCTAATTTGATTAATGCTTTGACTAATTAGTTGGAAGGATTGTTTGTTAGCTTTCTTTAACTATACATTGTGTTGATACTGTATTTTATTTGTAGAAATATAATCACATTCCCGTAAAACAAAAATGCACTTGCAATTAAAACTAATTTTTAAGTTATTTTGTGCAAAGTTTTGCAAATAAAACTATTTATTATTATTTAAAATGTTCAACATTGAAATGAAGGTAAATTTGACAATACTAATGCAGTTAATTGTCTGATGACATTTGACATTTACAATATTGATAAAGTAGGAAATATGATAAATTATGTTATGTATAATTGCTTGACTTCCATACACAGATGTGAATAAATTTGTAGGGTGTCATGTAGTATACTAAAGTGCAACTCGACTCAAGGCCGAATCACATTCGCGGATGAACACATATTACTTGTACGTACATAGGAGTTAAAGCTTATCTGTAGGTAGAAGCGCCACAACATCATCCACTCTAATAACGTTTACTGAACTCTTATACCTTCAATTACAAGAAATGATCATTTCCAATCACCATTGTCTTTGAATTAATATACTGTTCATATCATTTTACATGTGAACAAATAGCTGGAAGGTCTTTCATAGTAACAAAATGCAAAACGGTTGGGAACTATTTCTTGTAGCGCATTGTACAACACGTAATTAGGTTTGCATTGGTATTACTTTGAGTTGCACCTTACTATAGGATGTTATAAATATTAAATGAGTAAAACTAGCTTAGAAAAATCCGTATATTATGAAAAATGTACAAAACTTAGATGAATACATTTGGTTGACAATATTTGTTGATGATATCTATCACAACCCACAGTTCTATAAACCTCGCCCTTTAAGGGGGTATATTAAAAAGTGATTACACCAATAACAGCACTTTGAAATTTTCTGTGGTATTTTCCACTATACGTACCTTGAATTAAAGCCGCCCTTAGCTCAATCTTCATTATTGCAGCATTTATTTACACATTTGTCCCTTTTGCTGGTGGTCTCTGAACTAATTTTTGACTGCTCTGTTTTTCTGATGATGGCTGTTTATAGCCGAAACTAGTTATACAATAAATGGCTTACACATTTTACTACGAGCAGGGAATATTATTGAAATTAAGTCTGATCCTCGTATCCTCCTTGATATTACATATATACTTTGCACGTGGCACAACTGCAAAAGAAAATGCCAGTTCTCCTTCAAATCCTCCCATTTTCACCTCTCTATATATGTATAAAAGACATGCTAGGTCAACCAATCTACATTTGTAAAATTTGTACATATATGAAATAACATTATGCAGAATGTGTTGGGATAGTTTCCATTTGGCAAGTTTGTTATATAGAAGAATGGAGCAAACTATAGAGTTCCCAAAGAAAATCTTTTCAAACTACTGACTGCCGCCGGCAGGATTTTCTTTGCAGCAGATCTAGAAAAACATCTCTGCAAATACAGTTATCATTGTTGAAGTGTGCTGGAGGGATGAAAGTGGGAAGTTGTAGGCTTAAGTGCATGCATGTTGTAGTTTTTGGAGTTGGAGCAAACAATGTTAGCCGTTTGTCCTTGGTTGGCGTTTTAAATTTTGCGCACAAAATGCGATGATTGCTGTAGTCCTGGGAAAGGACCTTTGAGATTATCTAGGGTAGTTATCACGGGTGTTATAACCCTCAATTATTGCCAAACTCTTGTGTCGCCTCATTAGCCCTTTGCCATTACCTTTATCGTGCGAGTTGATCGCAATGTCGGTTTTCATTTCACTCGTGAATTTGTTAGACTCGTTGATTGCCCTGACCTCGGTATATATAAAATAAAATCCAGGGCCCTGGCATCAGCTTCACTTGTTTTTATTTGCCTGTTTAACGTTGTTTGTAAAATGTGCAATCGCGATTGTATTGCACACACTATCTGCCGTTCGCATCATTAACTGGATGAGATGTTTACTCTCTCCCTTTTTTCAAATCGCTTACTTTGAGAGTAGAAAAAAGTGCATTTATACACCTACTAACCTCCTCTATCTTGTAAAGTGATCTGGGGATGCTTGTCTCAATTTTAACCCCCATTATCAAACGTTCATGCTATTGAAAACTTTATGTGCTGTAAGCACATCACATATTAGAAACATTGCTCATCTTCCATGTCAAGATAAATTGTAGTAGAAAGTTTCCTCATCATGTCTTGTATACACTTTTACTTATACAGTGGAGAGGCTAGGAGGGGGACATTTTTAGTGTGGAGAGTTTGTTCTAGCATATGCAGTGGGGAAGCCACCTGTACCTAGCCAGTAGGCGTTCAGGATGTTTTGGTGCAAGTGGCATGCCATACGCACTGTCCCGGAGGACCTATTTTATGGTAAATTTGCGAATTTTTATATAAAAAGAAATACTCATTGGAAAAATTCGAAAAAAATTGGACATATGCAAATACATGTTGTTCATGCATAGGAAATTTTTCAGAAAAATCGGTTGTAAGAAATTTACCCTGTCAGTTCACCTTTAAACGGCAATCGTTTTTCCATATATTCATTTTATACATGGGATAAAAAAAATCCCATGGTGCTGTGAGGAGAAGCTAGACTGTCATCAAGGGGTCGCTTTTGCTTCTTGTTCCCTTATGTGTAGGGCTACATGTAGGCATTTTGGTTTTCCCATTTCATCTAACTGCCATCTCAGTGGCAAGAGAAACTGTACGGAAGAGGGGGTTATTTGCCACGCAGAAACGACTGGATCAGATTGAATACGGATGACAATGTGCAAGATGAGTCCAAAACAAATGTTAAAGCCTATTGTTATCAGTCTCAGCTCGCCTCTTGCATTTCCTGTTTCCCGAATACGAAATAAACAAAGGCGATTATCGTTTGTCCATATCGGAATGGAGATGCACATTCATCCTTTTGTGAGTCGCATTCAGAAAATGCAATTCTTTGGACATGTAACGTTGCTCAAAATTGTCGTTTCGTGGTTGGATTGTATGCACTGAGCATGATGTGGGTGGTTTAACATTTATTGCTTTTCATTTTTCTTCGCTGCTTGTAATTCTCATTCTAACTGCTCCTTTTCTCCTCTTTTTTGTTTAATATTTCTTTATCAGTAGAGCCTATTTGCTCGCTCCAAATGCATGTAAATCGTTGCGTACATATATGACCTAGTCATTTATCTCAAATTGATTCGGATTTTAATTAAACTATGTCGGAATTAAGTTTTCAGTTAGATATGAATCGCTAGACGAGTTAGTTCTCTCGACAAAAGCCATAAATGCAACACTGTTGATGGTAGTTATACAGTAGATCCTAAAATTAAAAATGCATTTACTTTATATAAGCAAGAGCAGCAGCTTGTTTAAAAATAGTTACACTCAACATGGTTGCTAGCTACACTATACAGCGTGGACCAAAAGTAATGCAGGATCGCAAATAAAACGTTTATTTAACGAAATAGGTTACTTGAGGTTATGTGAACATATTACCTATGGAAGATGTCGCTTCCGGTAGGTTAAGTGGAATTGACCTTGGAATGTTTTTCAAGGACATAGGACTGCTAACATTTTACCTGTGTCAGATAGGGCCCTAGTGTAAATTGGAAAGTTGAAGAGGACATCAAGATCAATGGAAAAGTGATTTTTATTGATTTTCTTATTTAGACATTTAATGTGCAATAATTGTGTGTGGGGAGCAGTTGTCTGGGTAATACTGCGCTTTGCAGAGAAGCTATCTGCTGTATTGCACAGCTGTACAGAGAGCACTCTGTCAAAATGTGCAAGCGAGCAAATGGCCTTCGTTTTTGAGTTTAACACATCATAAAATGAAATATTTTGTTTAGTTTCGTTAGCTTTAACCATTAGAATAAATGTATATGGACATTAATTTGATTTAATTTGGTGCACGTGTACAGTGAAGGATATCTTGATATGGCATTGGAGAAAATTGAATTTTTGGGTGCATGCATATAATTTTGTGGACTGTATACGTTGTTGTCGACAGCTTCTCTGGAGGCTGTACTCTTAATTTTGCCCGAAAGCTGTCTTCTGTGACGTTTAAGCTTAAACGAGCCTGTGAATTAATGCTGGCGATTGTTTGCATTTCGCTACACATACATCTATCTGTATGTACTTTGTATGTGTATATATGACAGCTTACATTTTTAAGATGCAACTTTGTTTGTCCATATTATTGCCCTGTGTCGATCGTCGTACAAAAGCCATAGGCATCTGAATTGCAGACGTATTTTAACCCTAAATAATAAATTTTTGGTGAAATCGCTAGGTCCTATAGCTGCTGTATATATAGAGACTATGTACTTTACTAATTTACCCAAGGGATGCATCATTTAATTTCGCTTTGCGAGGAACTTCCATTAGTTCCACTGGTTTGTTATTGCAAATGTAAACACTATTCAATTTGAACTTTGCTCTGAAACTGCTATGAAATTTAACTGGTTTCCACAAATTCACGCACAGCTAGTTTTGGCTACTCCGAGAAGAAATTTTATTGTTCAATTGTATATATCTGTTGAAAATTCACTTTTCCTTGCATTGATTCGCATGTGAATGCTTTTGTTTTTAGTTTTATAAATGTTTCCAAAAGTTTCACATGCTGATCATTATATTCTTAGCTTATAGTTATTGATGCAAACTGTTCAAAAATAAGCATCTTGCCGATTGTGTTGTTGGAAAATTAAATTGATATATTGATTAATAATAATTTAAATGTAGTGTTAATTCTCTAAATAAGGGAACTAAATGATTTCCTTAATGGGCTAGTTGTTCTGAGATTACATTTCTTACATAAGTGTACTATAATAATGATGTTTTTGCTTGTATTTCCCCGAGATAAACTAATTAGTGTTCATTGTGAAATTATTCCCACCCAACTTATAGGGCACAATACACATAAATAATCAGCAATCATATAAAATTTGCTGAATATATGCTACATACATGTAGACAGTTTGCAATTTGCTGATCTAAGATGATTATGGTGCAAGATGAAAGTGGAACTTTGTAGGGTTATATACGCATGCTTGCAAGTTTCCCAACTTTAAGTAGGCTACTTATTATTATACAACATAAATAAATGTTGGCAACACTAAATAGATGAAAGAAGTTGGGTGTGGTATATGGCAAAACTTTGTTCACATGCGGCCAATGAAAACGGAAAAAATAAGTTTGCGGTTGAAGACGCAGCGTCTTAATAAGCAAAGCGCATATTGTGATCCTGGTCTTGCCATGGGCCACAAAGATGACGATGATTAGAAGTCATGCTTTTCACCCTTGTGGGTAGTAGTCTGGGCCGGTGAAAGTTTTGGGTCTAATTGGTATACCCAACATGGGGCGGAGTCGGATCTTTCTTGGTTTTGTATCCGTGATTATGATTCCCTTTCCGGTGACTTTTCTTTTGCCTTTGGGTGAATTTCTTATTTTTTGATATCATATACAGCTATATAGTCCACTGTATCCGCCTCCCCACCATCATCAAGATCATCTGAGGAACTTATTAGTGTTTCAGGGATGTCGCCGCCTGCATGAACTCATGTGATCAGCTTGCGCATCGTCTTCCTCTTTTCTCTTATTAGTATCATGTTTTTTTTTATTTTCCCCCTATTTTTTCCCTTGTTTCATGTATTTTCTTCTCTTTCAGTACCTATCTTACATTATCTTTATATTCTACACCCAAACTCAAATTGTCACAGGAACGTAGACATCTTACGTACTAGCTCATATAGCAAACGCGCGTGCTTTCGCTGGGCACAGCGCGCTTGGTCCTCCTCCATATTACAGCTCATTGCTGCTCTGTTGTGAACTACATTGGTGCCTCGGTTTACAACATTATCTTTTTACGGGATTTTTGGGTTACGAATTAAATTTTGAATAAATTTTTGTTTCCAAAATCGAAATGTGCTCCTGGATACGATACGCGGGTTAAACATTAATGATGGAAATTTGTGGGGCTTGGAAGGAAGTGCAAGACTTTGTGGAATATTTTCCTATATGGGAAAATGTGGATTCCAGTTACAAAATTACCGGTTATATCAAATGTTTTTTGGAACCGATTATTTCCGAGGTACCACTTTAGTTTTCATTTACAAAAATTACTCGTTGACTATCGCGAATAGGTTAACAGTTTCAATTACAATTCTCTATAGTTGTTCATGGTGAAACAATGTTTAATTACTGTTTCTTTAAGCGGTTAACCCTTCTCAAACCAAAGAATATCCCAGTACGTACCTTTGTGATACTACAATTGAGATTTTGATAGTTTGCTCATAAATCTAGAAAACAAATCCACAGAAATGTTTTAAAGTATTGAACAGTTTCAGTAATACATTATTGATGCATGCAACCCCATTACTCCTATCATTAACCATATGTGCTTGTTGACTGTGCATCTTGTCTCGTAAGAAGAAAAATAGAAAACACTGTGATCCCTTTGTGTGGATAAAAGCATTATAGCTATATTTTTTTATTTTTCCTATGATATTCCAGACTCATCTTCAACATCAGCTGTAAAGTTTTAGGGTTTACCTATACAGTACAGTAAATCTTGATGTTTCATTTTGTCACAAATTTACTTCATGTCCCTGTGGAACTTACTGATAGTTTGTCCATCAATAATCTGACCAATCACAAAGACTGTTGTCATGCAGTTGCTTTGGAGTAGTATAGAAGAAATCACTGCATGGACAGAGTGCTTTTTATTTTGTTTGTCTATGTATGTTTTTTAAATTAGTTTAGTGCATATATGTGCACTACATGGAAGAAGTGCATCGGTAATTTTATACAGTTCCTTCAAGTTGAATTCATTCGTGTTTTACTGAAAGCAAATTCAGATTTGGGATTCCATGAAAAATATAAGCATTCCTGATTCATGCAAAGGTAGAAATTTCATTTGGAGTATATCTGTCATTCTCTCTCTCTCTCTCTGTCTCTCGACTATAGGAAAATTGTATTTCTTTTCAAGTTGCCGATCGATGTTTAAAGCAAATATACCTGAAATAATTGCTCTCTAAATAATGGATTCCGTACATGTGATTGTGTTTGATATGCTATTAATAATTGAAGTCAGTGCCTCGATCGACCCGAGTGGTTTATAGCCATATCGCTGCTTTCTTCAAAATTTCAACCCATTTTCTTCTCCCTACTTTCCTTCTTAGCCTTGTACAGCTATAGTATACACATTGCATATTCTGTCCATGCAAAGAAGTTTGGCAAATGTAGCTTACATATGTACAGTACATATAGTCGAATTTGTTCCCCGGTGTTCAACCATCCGTATTTTTTGCTCGTCTTTCTTCCTTTCTTTTCTTTCTTTTTCCTTCTTTATTCCCTTCCTTGTCTTTTCCGGAATGGGAATCGGAACAATTCCCTATCTCTACTTGCCATCTTCTTCCTTCCTGCGCTTTTCCCTCCAATCTTTCCTCTTCTTGCATTCAGCATCTTGTAATCCATTGTATATATACACTTCTATACCACATGCTGCAAGGTGTGTGCGTATTATAATATACCTCTTATTTGCCTCTTATATTACAAAAACACGTAGAAAATGAAGAATCTTAGGAGGCGCGCATTCAATCGCTGATGGAATGACGTCAAACCTCCATCACAATTTCCTTTATATTATTGTGTTGTGACGTCAAATGAGATATAACGTCATGAATAAGTCCACATATTTATTTGTTGCATTAACCCCGGCAGTACCAAAATTTCTACTGCATACTGTTTTTGTATATCATGGAAGCTATTGTGGTGCTTTTGTCAGGTTGTTTTCTTTGATCTTTTTGCTGTTTATATAGTACTTGTAAAATGCAGATAATAATTGTATTTGATTACATACATTGAAAACAAATAATTTTAGAGCAATCAACAGACTCGATGTGGTTACATTTGCAACAAGCTTTTTGACTTTTCTTATCAGACGTGTTCAAGAGTTAGAATGTGTAATAATTTCATGATGGGGCACTCTCACAACAATTTTTGTTTTATCCTAATAACAAAGCATATACATTGCAACCTGGGGTCAGATTGACCACACTGGTATCAGGTGTTGCTATTCCTATTATTGCAAAAACTACAAAATGAATATTATTCCACAATATACAGCAACTTGCACTTGCAATTTTATTGCGTTCCATGCAACATTGTAACTGTCATTATCATGAAACATAGCTCACAAATTGCATATCCTACAATAATATAACTATACATTTTCTCGGCTCTTATCCAAGTTGTTAGCCAAATATCGCCAGTGACGTCACGTAAAAAAAAAAACCTATCGCTGTCCAGAAAAGATTGAAACGAATGCAACATTCAATCATCTCTTTCTTTGTGACCCTTTCGCATGAAGTATGTATGTGCACTGTTGCTAAAAGCAATACTGTATATTGAAACACGTAGGCCGGTGGCACGTGACTCTTCTAAATCGCTCTGATTTTCGTAAATCCCATCACTCGTCAATGCCACTCCGCGGAGCTTGCATCCAGAATGAGAGTGAGTTTAGAGGCCAGTGGTGTGTCCAATCTTGTCATCCGATAAGCGAAATAACACGATATAGCATTTTGGATTGTGCGGGGTTCGCGGAGCGGTTTTCGTTGGCAATTGCTTTTGCGCATTTCGTTGACAAGAAACTCCACTGAATCCGATTATATATTTTGTTGCGTGGTGGCACTTGTCCAATAGAGATGTGCTACAAATTTTATAATAAGGGGCGTAATAATGTCTATCTACTCGGTAAAGTGTTAGAGTTGGGATCGATTGCCTGACGAGATAATAATGCAATTCGGTGAATTTCATCGTCGTCTTCATTGCATACAGATATTAGTAGTAGGTGCTGTAATGAATACTTGTCGAAGCGGTGATTGGAGATCAGCCGAGATGGAAAGAATAGAGCAAATCTAGCGCAGATTGTCTTTCGGGAGTAGAGCTTGGCACATGATCATACGCGTAATTATCTCCTTAGCAAATTGCCCCTATCACTTCTCTGCTCCTCCCACTCCTTCCTTTCTTACTTCTCCCCCCCCCCCATTCTACCCCGTTTTCAGCTTCCGATTTTCACGTCAATGTGCATGATGTCGATACTTCCCTTTCCTACACGATTATATTCTACACTTGCCAAATCAACATCGACGCAAATGCACACTGCTGATATTGTCATTTGTGCAGTTGAAAAACTAACCTGTCAATTATTATACATCAACTTATTTTTTGTTTTGCTGTTGTCACCTTGACAATTACTTCAGGTGTAGTTGCAGTATGGATGTGGGTGAATAATCAAAGTTGTTATAGTTCTGATTATCATAATTTTACATTCGTAGCATATTTCAGGGTTAATTTTAATCTACGAGGGCTTGCCGTATAATTATCTATTGATGTGCTCCAAATTTACGATTTGAATAGTAAATATTTATTTATGTTGGCTAGCATTTGAGAATGGTGCATTACACCCATGTTCCGGGGCGTTTTGCACCGTTTTTCCTTTTGGTTTCAATAATTTTTTCTTGACAAAATAATGAGCCCAAACAAATACGAAAAATGTACTAACAAACTACGATGTATGGGAGATAATGGCCATATGCACACTTTCCTTCGAACGCTTTAGTTTTTCTTTAAAAAATTGTAAATCAAAAAGTGGTGCATTCACAGTTAAGTGACGAGATATTACATTAGGAGAAACATGCTACAAGTAGAAGATTCTAAATTCATTAGTAAACACTTTCCTTGTACACCCTTCTTTCAGTTCGTTCATCCCCGGTCTCCCCTACCTAATAATGAAAAAAACATGTAAAGCTTTGCTGTATGAATATTGGTTTTATTTTTCGTGTAATACGTGTGTTAAGGGTCCAATTGTCAGTTTAGACCACTTTTCCCTCGTACCACCAGTGGTACTACTCTTAAACTGGTTTTACTGTGCAATTCTGGATGTCATCTACACTGCTTTTATACCCTACACAGTATGACTTGACTAAAATGATACTGCTTTAACTAATACCTTTTTAAATGTACCTATACCCTACCATAAAGCCACCAATCGAAACGAAGACCTAAATCTAAACAGGGCACCATCCGAATGTGATCATGCACAATACGATTCTACAAAATCTGCTCCAAAGCCAATTGCAGCAACTGTTACAGCAACCAGTGAATGATGTAGTATGTTAAATTCCTTGTTTTGAAGCCTCATTAATTCTTCCCATATGTTTTAATTAGATAAGAACAACAGGGGTAATCCGGCGATTATGCCACTGTTCCTTCTTACCTCACTAGCAATAGAGTCAAGTGGAATTATCAAGAAATGTACACGTGACTCGAATTAAATAGTGTACGAACAGGGTCTTGCAGCTAGCACATTAATTGATGAGAAAATATTCCCTTTCGCTGAAGTATACGTAAATTGTTCCAGCACCATTAGCTGGGTACACTATCTAAAACCAAATATCTTGCATTTAGATACTAAAACTTGTATACCCTCGTTTTAGTTAGACGATGCCATCTTGTCAATTTGCAAAATGTATTCTATTTATTTCACATCACATATGAAACAGTATATGCCTATATATAATAACATTAAATAACGTAGACACATGCATGCTAATTAATATACCAAGTTAATTAATTTTAGTGGTAGAAGTCTGCAATCAGTATCAACAATTCAGTTCATAGTACAATAAAGTAAGTTGCCATCAAGCATCTCATTATACCATCTATAATAAGGCACAAACTGTGATAGGACCATCCAAAACAGTTGAATACTCTTTCGACTCAAAAGTGAGAACGCATACCAAACTGGTGTCTGTGTAAAAATCAACATGCCAGGTGTATTATTTCCGAGTTATGGGGAATAATATGTGTGCTGAGATGAAAGTACCAGGTTGAGTATATTGTTGGCGTCGCTTAATTGGATACTTTGACCAGTGCCCATTAAATGAGATGCATTTGCTGCAATGTACATTTTCAGTAACGGACGTAATATAACCATATGATGCACGTTGTGTCACGCTATTATTAAATAATCTCACGTGATGCCATTGATTTTGTAATGTTTTCCTCTAATCTCCATTTCGCGAGATAATGCGCATACCGTGAAGTCCGTGAAATTTGACACGGCTCTAATATTTATACCCTTCATGGCTTTATCAAACTTCATATATTGCACAAAAAGTTGCGTGCTTCAATAATAAACAAACTATATATTGCTAAATCCAACATGGCGCCCAAACACCAGCATGATGCTGCTGCTTCACGGGGTGTAACAATGTCACAGATGGTAGCTAATAGATCACCTTACGTGAAGGTTCGGAGTTTAGAGGTTGGAGAAAAGTGACTGCACACTGAGGATTGCCGCCATATTGCTTTTATTATAGATCGATATGACAGTCCAAACGATAAAACGATAATATCGATAATGAACGATAATGAACAATACAAGAAACAAAATCTCAAATCTCAACAACAAGCATATTTAATGCACACACAAGTTTTTAGGACCCACAGCCAATCCCTATGTAGATACTCTAGTTAATTAGAAGATGGTGGAAACCGGAGAACCCGGAGAAAACCCTTCACAAACTGGTTGGTTAACATTTTTTATTACTAAATGAGTGATTAACACAAATTTCCCACAAAATGTTTTTTGCGATCTGCAAATTATGTTTGGATAAAAATTTATTTCATTACGATATTGCTTAGTAACTACATTCAAGCAATTACACATACTACTGTATCACACAAATTAAGCATAAACTTGGTTTTTTAATGAATTTTACACTATGTTTAGCATTATAAAAATTTGCACCCAAACCTCGGTGAGCCTGTAACGACCCCCTCAAGGGGCCGTTGCCAATACGCGTAAACGCTCACTAAACCTAGAAGCAAGGAGTAGCAACAACTGTTTAATAGCAATCAAACAATATATACAAACTACCTGGCCACTGGCTTGGCCGACTCAGCTAATCAGTAGCTAAACAAGTCACACAGTAATCGCCCATAAGGGCACAATTACACTTCTTCAACCATCAAGATGAATAGGTAATCCGGCAGCACTTCGTGCAGCCCTTGAGATCTCACTGGGAAGATCAGGAACAAAGGATACATGCCTTTATATACATCAATGCAATAATGCAGATTACAGGGCCAACTGGTCCCTAACTGGATAAACCACATCAGGTGATTTACCCTGATTGGAAGGCAATGACGTCGCTCCCTAGGCCGCGCCCCTGAGGGTCTAGACTAGGGTGACGTCACTGGCATTTCCTCGCTCAGCTATGCCAAGCATTTCCGCTCTTCACTGGCCCTCAGGCCAGTTCCCAGCGACAGGATGTCGCCAAGTTATTTCGGGCGAGTCCACCCATGTAAACAAAGGGAAGGAGAACAGCTTACGGGGAACCGGGCCGTTACAAGCCCATTCCATCACACCCAAGAAGGTTGCGCCCAAAGCGCCACACCCTAAACTCCTGCTCCCTGATTATCCAACCCCCCTCAAAACTAATTTCATTAAATAAGGCATACAAATAAACACATTGACGTTTACGGAATTGAAATATGTACATTGATATTAATTCACAGAAAAATGAGCAGTTGAAATTTGGTTTCTTTTCAATTTTCCGAGCATGCGCATGCGGTTATGATGCAGTGATGACGCTGTATGAGGCACCTGCGTGGCGTCTATGTTCTTGATGGAGGGAGGCGATTTACTGCGTGGTTCATAGCGCATTTCACAACAAATGGATACAAAATCAATTATTGGCTGACGACCATTTATACACACAATACATCGTTTGTATTGTCCAGCCAATGGGAACGGTGCAAATGTTGGCTGGAATGATTGGCGCGATCGCCATGTGAGCAGTCGATATGAAACAAATCTTTCACATGCAGGATGAATTACATATATTTATGTTAAATACATTGTGTAAATTTTAAGCAACCTTTAATTTAACACCTTTGACGAGTTTCAGGTTGAGCATAGCAACGCAGTACCTGCCACGTTTTGCACATCATACAGGGTGGGGCAGGAAAACTGTCTTTTTTGAATGGGTCGCGGTGAAGCGAGGGGTGGTAGTGGAGGGGCGGGGATGGTCCCAAAGGATTGCAGTGTGTAGGAAATTTGTGATTCAACCCTCCTCAGACATAAAAAGTATTTGACCAAGAAAGCAGCCTGCGTTTGCCGCTGAATCCTACTTTTCACATTGGGCAGTAAAACGTTATTTCTTCAATGGGCATGGCGAAGGGAGGGGCGTCAGTGCAGCGGCGGGGTTGATCTCAAAGGAACACGGTGGTTTGGAGATTTGTTCCTCAAGCCTCAGTCGTAAAAATTATTTGGTCACGAGAGCAGCATGTGTTTGCCGGTGAAGCCACTAGGCCACTTGATCAGCGCAGTGCAGTGTTTACAATTACAAAATTTTCTTCGAATTGTTTTTCCCACCCAGGGATCAATCTTATCGTAGGTGGAGACACACTTCCAGTTCCCCTGAAAGTCTCCACCTACGATAAGATTTATACCCAGGTGGGAACAACACTTCAACGGGGAATTTTGTACCGTAAATGATATGCATGCTGCACTGTCTTGTGAAAAGTAGGCTTCAGAGACAAACACAGGCTGCTCTCTTTACCAAATACATTTATGACTGAGGAAAGTTGTGGAACACATTTCCCAAGGACAGCAATCTTTTGAGACCAGCCCCGCCTTTCCACTACTAACCCTCGCTTCACCATGCACGATTCAAAAAAGACAGTTTCCCTGCCCCACGTATGCGGTGATACGTTAATTATGTAGTTCCCATCACAAGTTCCTACCGCACTTAAAACTGCATCAATTAATTAAAAAAACTACCCCTTCAAAAAAATTTAAAAAGTCAGGGATGAATGAAAACATGGCTACAAACTTATATTTAAATTGTCATTGCAATCATTTCATCTATTTCAACCCTGCCCCTTCTCCTTTAAATCATAACGTTCTGCATTCGTCTATTATATGGGTAAGTGTTTCTTCATATTCCACGCAGTCCCTACATAATGCTTTTCTACCTGCCTATACACCCCAGCTCTTGACTCATTATCCGACCTGTACCTTGCTAACAACCTCTTCTCATAAGCAGGTACATCTCATATCTTCTATTTAACCTTCCATTGTTCTTTCTTCAATCAAAGTCTGGTAGATAGGATTAAATTTATACTCTTTAATTCTCTCCCTTCCAAAACCCAACTAGGGTAATTAATAAAACAAATAAACTTTTCGACAACATTAAAAACCAGTGTTTGTCTAAGACATTAGCCAAGTTACTAAATGTTGTGTCATATCAATGTTTTTGAAGATCAAATACGATCCATGTGCCTAGTCTTACAGATAATCTTTCAAACTACTAATGTTTTAATTGCATTGAAAAACCAGTTACATGTTCATTAAATACCTAAGAGGAAATAAATTCCCTAGGTCATAAATATTGTGGAATATAAGGATGGGCGTCTAACAGGCTTAATTGGGGATATTGCAAGGTATATGGAAGATTTCCTAAAATTTAAGTAAGCATATTTCACAAGTGGTATGGTAATATTTTATAATATTTTCTATATTTTCTACAATAAATTTCATTAATAGCTTTAGCAAGACAATTATAAATGACTTAGCAATTTCTGGCGAACCATATCAGGTAAGAAAATCAATTGTGTTGTTTGTTGTATGAACTGGTTGTACCTGTAGAAATTACTATATTATATTTTTTCTCGAAGAAAGCGGACATAGAAGTGGGAAGTTTTCTCATTAATGATTTAGAAGGCTATTATTTACCATTTATTTACCATCACGGGTTAAATGTGTTTTCTGCAAAAGTTGAACTACCAATGAACCTTCATACCATCATAAACATATTCAAATCTAATGTATGGATAACATTACTGGTCCTTATGTTTGTGATTAACATTTGCTTTTTCACAATTGCCAAAGAAAGTCCATTGCTGCAATATCACAGCAAGTGGAAGAAAAACAACATTTTCGCTATTTTGAGGATTTTATGTTTCGACAGCTTGATACGTTTTCACTGTACACTTATTTTCTTGATTTGAAATAGACTTTGAGATTTAGGTTTGGATTCATAACACAAGTTTATTAATTGTAGTGGAATTCCAGCAAGGGCCAAATCCGTCGGCAAAATGTCTACTCATGGCACTGAATTACCTATCGTTGATGACAACCAGCGCATATTTGATATTATTTTCTGCAAAAGTCATATCGAATAAACCCGTTTTTCCTTACAGCGGTACAGCAAGTGCCAGTTGTGATAGCCATCACACACATATAATTAATTTGTTACTACAACCGCCCGCCATGGATATAATTATGGTGAGTCTGTGCATTGCGAAAGCTGTTGCATAAATGCAGCTAAATATTTGTGTAAATTAGTATATTAGTGAAATGCAAACTAGAAATTTTGTGACTACATAAGGTGGCAATCTTCTAGAAACGTATCATTATTTGAACACGTAAATATGGCGGACAAACAATATTATGCACTTATCACAATACTGTATTGCTGTATACAAGGGCAACAGAGCTCAAGGTACCCATAAATTTGCAGATAAATGATCGAGCCCTCTGCAATGGAATCACAACAACAATTTGCTTTACTGGGGATAAGCAAATGAGTTAATTCCACTTGTAGCATTGTAATGGAGTAATTATGAGTTGATACAAACGTACAGTAGAAAGTAATTCCACAAACTCATAAATTTGAAGGTCTGGTTTAATGGACCAACAAGTTTCGACACCCGCGTGTCATTATCAGGGTCATACGTATACCAATCTCATTGGTTGTGAAGCACAATATACATTAATGTTTGCCATAAATTGATTAGAGTAGGCAGTACATACCGTATATACTCAATTAAACCCCGGGGCTCCAATGAACCCTGGTCTCCAATGAACCCTGGTCTCCAATGAACCCCGGGCTGCCAAGCTTCTGAATGTATATGAACCCCGGGTCTCTAATAATCCCCAGTCTCTATTAAACCCCCCTGTTAATAAATCACTGGACCACATGTGTTTTGCAGAAGAGAATGGATGTTGACCCATAAAAATTGGTTATATATGCTCTATGGTTGGTCATGTTGGATAGTTTCCACTATTTGTGCGATAAAACCCTCAAACACAAATCTGTTTCAGCTCCAGGATTGCTATACTTGGTGATAAACTCATGCTTACTTCTGTTCTGGTATAAATAATCCCGTCTCCAATGCACCCCTGTCTCTAATAAACCCCGGTTGAAAAATCAAATTTTTCAAATGAACCCCCGGGGTTTAAAAGAGTATTTACGGTACTTTGCCTACTCTAATCAATTTATGGCAAACATTAATGTATATTGTGCTTCACAACCAATGAGATTGGTATATGTATGACCCTGATGATGACACGTGGGTGTCGAAACATGTTGGTCCATTAATCAGACCTTCAAATTTATGAGTTTGTGGAATTACTTTCTACTCTACATTTAATTCCACTTATTTAAATTATTGTGAAAACAATTTTGGTTAACATTAATGGAATAAATTCCTATAAACACAGCAGTGACACCTTTTCCAACATAGGCATAATTTTAACAGGCTTTTAGGTAAATTGCATTTTGCTAAACCAATTGAAATCATACCTTGCTCTTTATTGGCTAATGTGACAGCTTAGAATTCCATTTGGATATATTTATTGTGATTAAAAAATAATAATTGTTTCCTGAATACCTTGTTAATGTTAATGGAGTTAAGGACAAGTTGAACCTCTTTGGGTAGGGTTTGTTTTTGCAACCAGGTGCTCATTTTCCCCATGTTATCCTATGGCAGTATTTGTTCCATGTTTTTAGTATCAAGATATAAAGCTATTTTAAATGACAATTTGTTTTAGCGTTCCCCTATATAGATTTCACTTCTTCATTTATTCACTTTTACTAAAAACACTTTGGTTAAGTAATGTAGAATTGAATAGTGTGACTTTTGAACATTCCATGCTGCATTTTTCTCATTACATGTAAACATCCTTAAAATAGTCAGATTTTGAAAATTCAAAATGGTAATCTGACATATTTGCATGCAAGGAGCTCATTTTTTTCCAAAATAAATTCATTAAACTCGGTCATTAAAATTCTACATTTTGGATTTAATTAATCCTACTATAATTGGCCTCATTAATAGGAAGGGAGAGGGTGGTGATATCACCTGTAAACAAAGTATATGTTGCAATATCTGAAGGGCGAAGGGCAAGAATTAAATCCAGGTGCTGCAAGCAGTTCCTGGAATGAACTTGCCATGGTCCACCCTCTCCCTTCCTATTAATGAGGTCAATTATAAGATTAATTGCATCCCAAATTAAAATTTTTAATGACTGCGTTTAAGGGAATGACGCCGCGCACGCCCGGGTGGAGCGTATTTTGGGGGTGGGAAATCGCGACTCGGAAACTTATGATCTTAATTTTTCAAAAACGAGGCAGTATTTTCGGGATGTATTAAAGTATCTATGGTTCCATCGGTTTTTTTAAATTCGTATTCGCTTTCAAATAGGACGAAAAATAGAACTCTAAATCGCGATTTTCGATACCTTTTTGTGCCGTTTTTCGTCCTATTTGAAAATAAATACGAATTTCAAAAAACCGATGGAACCGTAGGTACTTCAATACATTGCGAACAACCTACTGTGGTTGATTTTTCGATATACCGCCTCGTTTTTGAAAAATTAAGATCGTAAGTTTCCGAGTCGCGATTTTCCACGCTTAAAATACGCTGCACCCGGTCACGCACGACGTTCGCCCTTAATGCCTTTATTTAGGAAAAAATCAGCTCCTTGCATGCAAATATGTCGGATTACGATTTTGAATTTTCAAAATCTGACTATTTCAGGGATGTTTACATGTAATGGGGAAAATGCAGCATGGAATGTTCAAAAAGTTACACTATTTAATTCTACATTATCTAACCAAAGTGTTTTTAGTAAAAGTGAATCAATGAAGAAGTGAAATGTACTATTTAAGGGAATGCTAAAACAAATTGGCATTATAATAACTTTATACCTTGATACTAAAAACATGGGACAAAAACTGCCATAGGATAACATGGGGAAAATGAGCACCTGGTGGAAAAAACAAACCCTACCCAAAGGGATTCAACTTGCCCTTAAATAAAAAAAACAAGTATTTTTCCTTAGAAATGCAACCTTGGTAGGAAATACTACTCATGCTTAAGCGACAGGGGTGCCTCAGCCGAGTATGTCTATCCGACCACAAAGGATATCTTTGAGAGAGTCAATAATGGTATTAGTGCAGTTGTTGCTTCAGATCAATTTGGTTCTCAAATGATGCGACAATATCCAAACATTTCTAAGTCTGAAACCGTAGATTGTTATTTACCAGCTAGCATGAAAATTGCAAACAAATTCCCTTTCAAGGAAATATTTACACGAATGTAATTTCTCTTTTGAAATGAATATTTATAACTTAAATGCGTGATGTTCATCATTATTAACAAAATATATTTCAATCAGTGTGCTTCAACTAAGAGAGGTTGGAATTTTACATATGCAACAAGTGAGATACTACTTCAAATCATACGGACAAGACATTGTGAATATCAAGGCAATTACATTTTTTGAGACTTGGTTTGCATTTGCTATCTTGGGAATCGGGATTTTGGTTGCTTTGCTTGTTTTCGTTATTGAAATCTGGTGCCGTTAAGAGTGTGATAATGTAATTGAATAGAAATATATTGCATATTATTAATTATAAAATGGTTAGATATTGTTGCCATTAAATGTTGATAGCAATTTAGGAATTTGTGTGCCATTAATTGTTAATGAGCAGATCGCCACCATTCAATTCTGTCCAGGATATTGTTGGAATAAATATTGACAACCACATCTGTGACAACCACACTTTTATTTTGTTATATATTTAGAGCCACAAAAAGTTATTAATAGATCAGTTACTCAGAATATTACAAAGCACGGTGTTCACTCCTTGCACATTTCAAATAACATATTTATTTGTACTAGTTAAGGTGCAGACTTCATGTTAGCCAAATCTGTAATTGTTTTCAATTGAAATCAATAAAAGGAAATTTAACAACAAATGAATTATGGGACACAAATTGATTGTCAAGTAAATCACAGATAAGCGCAATTTGCCACTGGTTTGCTTTTAATTAGGTAAACATTGCAGACATAGTACCATAAACTGAATGTTGCTTTGCTTTTTCATTGTGATATAGTAAATCGAGTTTGAAATTTGGGCAGTATGTGCTGAATAAATTATTTGAGTGACTCGTTCAGTTCTGAACAAGATATTAGGTATGTATATAAAACGCTTCGTTTACACATTGATGTGGTATAAAAATATATACAACGTATATGGAACAAAACAAGGCACCAGGGGCGGACAACATCTACCAGAGAGTTTTAAAAGATATAAAGGCAGACGTTGTGGATGCACTTGTTGAAATTTTTCAAGAGTCTATGGTAACAGAAGAGGTTCCCATGGATTTTAAATGTGTGAATGCGAATGTTGTGCCTATACAGGGTGTCCCATAAATCCCTTGAAGGCACTGCCATTTTTGCACCGAATATAATGCATTTAAATGCTTCGTAT